>JAACYP010030843.1:0-168303 GCA_011076525.1 Nettapus auritus
AAAGAAAAAGAACACTTTCTGAAAATATGCTATACGTTCAGGAATATGCATTTGGAAATTGGACCACTTTGACAAATTAAGTTAAGCAAAAACAGATTTATCTAGTTTCAGTACATATCATGTGTTTTATCATATATATAACACAACTTTCCTAGTAGGGCAAAAATGTTTCAAACACTAGTCTGTGAAAGTCTGAAATTATGTTAATGAAAACAAATGAAACTCAAGGAATACAAATGTAAAATACAAAAAAGTATTTGTCAAGGTATTGTCAAAAGTATTGTCAAAGTATGTCAAAAGTATATGTCAAGGAATACAAATACAAAATACAAAAGTAAATAAAATGTTACTTATGCACATTTTTCACTGAATTTGAAAGAAAATATAATTACAAAATACTGGAATATATTATTTTATTGTTACTTTGAAACTCAAGTCATTAAAAGCAAGCACACTAAGAAAACAAGTGGCTATTGAAGTTATTGAGAAGACAGAATGTATATATATAACTATATAGAGATAGTTATAGGACTTAATTTACTTCTTGCTTACTACCATTTTCCATTCACCTTCACAAAATGCAGTACAGATATTGCCAAACTCCATTTCAAATGCTGCAGGGAGTTAATTAATTTCCAGGACTGTGTAGCTAATTCTGGACCTTTCTGTGATGATACTAGTAGTTAGCAATAGCTGCTTTTATTTATTTATTTATTATTATTATTATTATTATTATTATTATTATTATTATTGTTGTTGTTATCATCCTATTGTTAAAATAAGCATTACCTGCCATTCAGGACAAAATAGCTAACTGCTAAGCAATTCACACTTAATAACTAGTGACTAATGGTTGACTGCAACCTAAAGACTACATGGACATATACATGGTTGCAACAGCTGCGTTCTACAAGACTTTTTCTTATGTTGTGCCTCCCCTTTGGAGATGACCTCTGATTTTTCAGGGTCACAAGCTATTCCATGTCATAATGCAATTGATATCTACTTGTGGGTATGGCTTGTCTGGGTAAAAATAATTACACTTACAGCCCCTACAGGAGATCTTCAGCTGGGCACCACCATGAACAGGAACTGAGACCTTTGGGAAGAATCATGAGCTGGAGTGCATGAGCTAGGGTGCTTGACCTGTGAATAGAAGCTTGTTCAGCCTGGGGAGAGGAAGGTCTTAGGAGGATCTAATAGAAGATTTCCAGTGCTTACAGGATAAGACAGAACTAGACTCTTCACAGTAATTCATGACGGAAATACAAAAGACTACAGCAGTAAGTCGAAACAAGAGAAGTTCAGTCTGTTTCTAAGATAAATTATTTCACAATAAGGATGGTCAAGTAGGGGAGCAGATTGCCCAGCAAGGTTGTGCAGTGTCCTCCTGGAGGCTTTCAAGAACAGTCTGGATAAAGCCCTGAGCAATTAAATCTGACCTTGTAGGTGACCCTGCTTTAAGCAGATTAGCCTAGATGACCTCCAGAGGACTCATGCAACTTGAATTTTCCTGTGATCAGGTGACCTGGTGATTCCTGGGTAACTCCTGACTGGGAAGACTTGTTATGTAGTCTATTTTAACATTACATTCATTGGTCCCTCGCTCTTACTCCTCCAGAATTATCCTCCCTGCTCCGTAGAATTACTGTTTGTTGATAACTATAATAAATCATTATTGAGGGAGTGTCCTGCCCACATAGCTGAATTGTTCTGATTCTGTTCAATACAGAAGAATGTGCTCCATATACACAAGTTAATTTACAGTGTGAGAACAGGTGGTGTTGAACTCGAAGGGCAGCATTATGCAATCTCTGAACTTGAAAAATGACCGCTATTTGCTTCTGATATATAGATAATGATTATAACAATTGGTACCAGACTTATAGTTTTCTATACTTTAAAGGAAAGAACAAAATAAAAGTGGCCAGGGAGACAAAATTACATCTGGAGACACAGGCAAACATTATGTTACCTTTCTAGGGAGTCCCAGTACTTACTTTCTTAGATTGCAGTTGAAACGTCTCACTCGAACAATTTCCTTATAAATGCACATACTCCAAAGGTCAAGCCAGAGCCATTGTGAAATAGGCTTTAAGAGAAGCATAAAACTCCTATCTGACACAAAGTCACTGGCAATTGAAAAAACAAAGACTGGGAGGGTTAAAGGCTAATTGCTAGAAGAAATCTGGCCTGCTGGCCTAAGGTATTTTGAGTAGGAGCACAGTCAAATGGCAGTTGTGGGATTAATTGGGTGAAAGACATTGTCACCTTGACATTCATGAAAGTACTTGGGAAGAGTGCTGTTTCCTGATATACTGCGGACAGTTCATTTGAACCATGGAGGTAAGGTATCTTTTTTCCACAAAGGTTTTGCCTTTGCTTTTTAATTGGTGTCAAATACAAAAATTAAAATCTCCAGTGTGAGAAAATCTTATTTTATAAAGTTTATAAATGTCTCTTCCTGATTGGTTCCTGCCATAATAATAAAAAGTAAATGTATATCCCAAGGACGAAATGTTCAAGCCCTTCCTTAATAAAATGAGGAGAGTAAAACTTGCAAGCTACAAGCCCCTTTGGAGCTCTTTGTGCTAGTGGGAACGTAATGAGCAGGTCTTTGTGCTTCTTATAAATAACTCCAACATCCACTGATCAGCAGCATGACCTCAAGCCAGGCAATTCAGATCTCTACTTCACTTTACCCAATAATTCTTGTCCATGCAGTAAGTATCTTACGGTCAAGGATGACAGCGCTCTGGCTGCAGGGGAATCAGGTACAGTCCTACGCATAATAAATGCTGTTTGCTGCAAAATTTCACTGCAGTCATGTCATATCATTGCACAAAATTGTTCTTCTGTTCTGCTCCATCATTTAGTCACTATAATTCTCCTGCTTTGTGAAATAAGATCTGTTCATAAAAGTTTATATTTTCCCTCATTTTCTTTTTTTCAGTCAAGAGGTCAAAACAGTTCCCCAGAAATCTGCATTTAGCCTTCAGGGTACTTTTGAAGCACAATTTAGGAGATGCTCTGTCAGTTTTGTGAACTGGAAATGTGAATTAGCTGACTATGAACTAGCTGAAACTTCATTATTAGTGCTTAAAAAAAAAAAAAAAAAAAAAAAAAAAGGATCTCCTAACAAAGGATAGTAAGTGCAGAGCAGGGTTCTCTCATTGATCAACTTGTCATTTTTCACCTCAGTATCACATTGGAGTAAGGAATAAAGGTTCGTTTGAAATTCCGCAGCTCACGAATCTGCCTTCTGTCCACTATGTAAAACTTACTCCTGCACTACAGCATGATAAACATGGTTAATGTTGAGCTGAGAGAGCACAGATCCACTCTCTTTCAGCACAGTTCATGCAGCTGTCAAAGACTGCACCAGGTTTTTGTGTGATAACCCAGTAATTCCAGCAGAATCACACCAAACACTTCCATGGGGACAAAAACTTTGTACAACTGCAGTTTGGCTAAGTATTATGGAGGGACTGGTTTACATGGCCTCTCCAAAACTCGCCACAGCAGCTCCCTGGCTCTGAAATACAAAAAAAATGTGTTTCAGTCTGCTTTTCAAGCGACTTAAAGATACAGAGATAAAAAGTGCTTTAGAAAAGATAATCATTCTCCAGATCCTTAACTGAGTTATGATTCTAGCAAAAGGGACTGATCATTTTTATGTGTGAGAGAGAATTACCTTGTAGCTTTCACATCTTTTAAACCTGTGATATGAAATATTTACTCTGCTGAAGCCGATCAGTGTTTCATTGTCAATGGAAGTAGGTCCAGGTTTTCAGGCACAGAAAATCAAGGGCAAGTTATGTGACTGGATAGGTGAGAGCCAAAGGTCCTTTAGTTTCGCTTGAATTCTGAAGGGAATATACATCTAATACTGTATTTTAGTAAAATCAAGTGTCTGAGTGATCATTTTGAGCAAGCTGAATTTCAGAAGAAGGGAAGCAGCAAGAACACAACAAAGAATCTGTCTTTTTGAACATGTCCATTCAAAATCTTCAGGAAGTAAAACATGTCCAGTATATGCTGCTGTAAGGGTATTTCCCTAATTCTTACTTAGACAAAACCATCAGGTTTAAAACAGGAACAAATGCTCAGATTGTCAAATTAAATTGAATTTTGAGGTTGCTATTTAACTTCAAAGCAACACTATCTTGCATCAGAGATTCACTCTTATGAAAAGTCCTAGTAGGTTTCAAACTACTGTTTTGTCAAACTAAGTTTCTTTGGACTAAAAGATAATGCTTAAGAAAAACATGACAATTGTACACATATGTATGAGAAAGAAGAAACAGTTTTCTGCTATCAGAAGAGTAAATTTGTTTAACAGCCTCCTAAGTATATAAGAATGAGAATAAGCTAAAGGTGGGGTTTGATCAAGGTATATATTGGATCAGGGATATCCTTAGGTACACACAAAATACACAGCTGCTAATATGGATACTAGAGTGATTAGAGCAGCCAAATCAATTGGGAAATGAGTTGATTTACCAGATGGCAGTATTTCTGAGCCGACTAAGGAGGTGAACCTACACAAACCTTTCATCCTTGCTAAGAAACAGCCTCATTCTATCTATTTGGTGCATTGCCTCTGTAACTCATCGTGTCTCCACTACCATGTTGAAGGAAGCTGTGCCAGTGCTGCCTTGGCATGAGGGAACAAGTGCTGGACTACAGGCTGGATGTATTCCTTTGGTCTTGAACATGGTGTTGAGTGGACATGGTACCAACTAGCAGTGTTGGAAGGTCATGCTTACAGAAAGAGAAGGCACATGCCATCTGTGCCTTGTGCTCAGGAACAGTGGTATTACAGGGTAATTAGCAAAGTGAAAATCTGCTTAAATTACTGAGAAAAATGGACTGCCTGTAGTGGTCTCCAGTTTTGGGCTTGGTTTTCAGTCCACATTCCTGACTTCATTCCTCATCAGTCAGTTCTGACCCAGCCTCTTGCATTATGAAGACTGATTTACATATCCAAACAAGTGGCTCTTGAAGGGGGAATTCAGGCTGACAAAATGTAACTCATTCTTATCCTTTTTAGAGTTATTTTGCATAAATAAATCAATAAATCAATAAATAAAATAGATTAACAAACAAAACTAAGGAGATAAAGAAAGAAATTTCATGGAACCAGTGGGATTTTTGAGAAACTATTCAACTATCCATGTACATTTATGAAGATGAGGTTGGGGGGAGGGAGATTTCCCAGTTGACACGCTTCTCCACTTGTGAACATGTTGAAAGATCACTCATATGTTTTCAATGAAGTCACTGACAGTCAGGAATGCTGGAGGCAACAGCTGTTGGGGATTGATTTACCCCAAGGCTATTTAATTTCTCAGCCTCTCATAAGGATGCTTGCTAGGGGGAAGGTAAAGAAGCACAACTAAAAATTGTATTGCTTTCAGCAGCTGTTGTTATTCCTGAAAACCAAGAATGGGTCAAAAAAATGTGATGAAAGTCTTGGATTGTTATCAGCTATAGGGGTGGCCAAAGCTTACTGCTTCCTTTGGGAGTAAAGTTTCCTTTGTGGAATGAAATACAGTAAAATTACTAACTCCAAGAGGGTTTAGTTGCCTGGGAGTTACCATGAAGTATATATGTGTCTTGGAATTTCCAGAATTATAAGTATATTATGTCAGTTGCAGTGATATAGGTCGTGAAAGGCGGCCCTTGTGTTCAGTAACAGGAGCTGGGACAATCGGATAGCAAGAAAAGATAACATAAAACATTCATTAAAATGGTGGATAAAATGACTGAAAAGCAGAGTGCAGCTGCTGTGTGTGTCAGTTACTCCTTCAGAATGGTCTCCCTCTGTGAAACTCTTGATTCTCATTAAATCACATTGTCCAGCCATGCATTAGACCACCAAACTGTAAGGTATCTGCCAACCTAGTTGAAAATAAGAGACATGCACCTCCCAGCAGAATTTCTTTTTGTATCCATGCATTTCCCACAGCTTGCTAACAGGACTTTTCAGAAAGAAGAATTAACATGGACCACATTTTCAATGGGGAAGAAAATAGAATAACGGTTTTGTTTCACTTGGGACTTCATGGGTGTGAATGTGTGAGATGACTTGTGGCTTCTCAGACTGCATCACCAGGCACAGGACTTGTGTCTTTTCCCTCCAGCAATACAAGCTGTTTCAGCCAGAGCCCCATCCTGGGCATTAGCTGTCTACAGTCTGACAGCTCTTTCATCCTTCCAAATCCTTACAGTGGCTCACTCAGGATGAGTCTACACCAGGGTTTTAGTATGGATCAAGAGTATACTTTTGAAGCAAAGCTCCCGTTATCTCCACTTACTGTGCTTTCTTTCCCATCATGGATCTCTTTTGTCAAGTATGAGCCAGATTCGTTACAGATGAAACTGAAGTGGAAAGTGTGCTCCAGGAACATACCTCATGTATTGTACCACAGAGGGCCCCACAAGACCAGAGCAGAGCTAGTTCAGGGTAGGATAAACCTGAAATGTGAATAAAGGGACATTAGACACTTATTACTAGTTGTTTCATTATGCAGATTTACTTCTACTGGTCCACAAACCTTGCTAATATAGTTCTACACAAGTGACAGTTAATTAAAAGCCTCTTCATTAAAAACAAATAAATAAACAAAATAACAAAACAAATACAAAAAATCATCAACAACAAAAGCCACCAGGTAGTGGGAGAATAGATCTGGAAGTCAATTATCCTGAAAATTACTAAATTCAGATGAGGATGAGTGTTTTTCATGCCAGTGCTGTCTCTTAACACTAGCAGAGTTTTCAGGAGCAACACACAAGACTGCAATGACAAAAGAGTTCAAAGACAGCAACATTCGGTTAGCATGGACCTAAAATTGCTTTGAATATTCTTCAGATGTAAAAATAAATGACGAAGCCACAGAAATTACCATAATGTTGAAAAATAGGTAGTGTGTGCTTGAAGAGTATCTTCATATGATTTGCTTCTATGACAGCACTTAACTGTACAGTATATGTAGTCACACTACACTAGCACAAGACTGTATGGGAATTGCTCATCAAAATGCCTTGGGAATATTATTTACTGCTGTGGACACCCAAAACTTGATGCATAATTACAGCTTATCCAACCAACTCAAAATCTTTGGCTCTGAGAATGCTGGAAAAGGGCAAGTCTGGGGGAATGGTTTGGGACTACAAGGAAAGAATCATTAAATTACTGAACATTTCTGTCCCACAAGTACTTAAAAGAACAGAATAATAATTTTTCTTGTGGCTTTTCAGCACTTCTCTCTCTGGAACAAAGTGGAAATGAGAAAGAGGAAAAATGCAGAGATTAAGATGAATTATGGACTGTGTCCAACAGAGTTCTGTAACAGTTTTTCTGCTGATTACACCAAAGATTGGATCAGGCACTTTTCATGCAGAAGTCTTCAGAATATTTGATATCTTCATATCCAGCTCCCTTTCTTATTTACCTGCCAAGGTGCCATTGCAGTGATGGAATACAGAAATCCCATAGCACAATGCACTTCCCAAACAAGAAGTGTCATCAAAAAATTATTTGACTGCTAATGGAAGTCTTATACAGCAACAAATAAACAAAAAACCACACACACACACACAAAAAGCCCAAAGCTTCTGAACTATTCAAAAAACAAAAACAAAACAAAAACAAAAACAAAAACACCCCTCCTTACCCCTAGGAGACTAAAAGGTGACAATACTCTGGAAAAATGGAAGAATGAAAATATTTGACTCTTACATGTTTTTTACCCTATGGATCTCTGACACTGTACACTTGTACTCAACGAGCTGAGGTGTAACGCCTTCTGGCCCATGGAAAATCCTTGTCCTCTGAGGAGCACCTGCACAGATATCTGTGCTCTTTTTGCAGTAACATCAGGCACAAAGGGAGGCTTGCAAGGACCTGACTGAAGCTCTCACTAATCTCACTAGCTGTAGAGTACAGCCTGTTCTTGGGGCCAATCCCTAACAACTGAAGGATAAGAGATTATTCAACTCTAGCTCCAGTGTTTATAGAAGTGTTGTCCAACAAAAATCCATCTGTGCAGGACTTCAGAATGATTTTCTTTTCCTTGTAAATTTGATCCCATCTTTCAGCATCTTCTATTCCAGACACCTGAAGAGGCTCTGGTGCAGTCAGCTCCCTTATCATCTTGTAAAAGCAAGAAAGAGATTATGTTTTTTTTCATCCATGAGACAAATAAATTTCTACACTTCACTTGAAAACATTTAGTTATTTATTTTAAACCCAAAGCTGACATTTCAATTTGTTTGGGAAAGTGTTCAGATTTTCTTCAGATTCACCCTAGGCTTACTCTGCAACATTGAGTATTTACAGACAAACCTTGCTTACAGGAAGGATTTTGTGTCAACCGTTAATGAAGTACCAGTACAGGCACCAAAGGTATGGAAATGATGTCACCTAAGCTTGTTTCTCAGCACAAGCTAAGTTCATATTCACCTCATATAAGTGCTGTTTCAAAACAAATCTTTATGCAAGCAGAGGAGGAAACCTGAAGCTCCCAGGCTCCATCAGCCTGGAGCCAGCTGTTGCTGCTCTCCTGGGTACAACCTGGGCATAGTCATGGCCATGCTGGCTGAGCCTTTCATTCCCACCTCATTTTGCATTTGTGTAATACTGGGCAGAGAAGTGAACTGGAATCTTTCCTGCAAGGACTCTGTGTAAAGGGAAGGAAGTCAGTGTAGGAGCTGTAGGCAGCAGTGCCAGTGGCATTTTGCTGCTGTAATGACACATGAAGCTCAGGTCAAGAGTAAAGTCTCAATGACAGTGAGTAGCAGTGTGTAGATTTAGCAAGGGACCCATTTGTACCATGATATATTTCAATGTGTTTGCTCTGAGTCCATAGAGCTTGTCAAGTTATAGCAATAGCTGATGCTATTATAAATGTATGACCTCAAGATGTTACAAATAAGATAAAGAACATACTTCTCAGCCCTCTTTCTTTCCATAGACTTATTTTCTTAATGCATAGTTCTTTAATATGACTGTCATTAGTAGTCCTAGAGCCTGTGGATAAATATAACTCAATTTCATGCAAAGAACATGAAACAAGACACAATTTGTGAGGTCTTGTGTCATTTTAAATCACAGAATCACAGAATCACAGAATTTCTAGGTTGGAAGAGACCTCAAGATCATCGAGTCCAACCTCTGACCTAACACTAACAGTCCCCACTAAACCATATCCCTAAGCTCTACATCTAAACATCTTTTAAAGACCTCCAGGGATGGTGACTCCACCACTTCCCTGGGCAGCCCGTTCCAATGTCTAACAACCCTTTCGGTAAAGAAGTTCTTCCTAAGATCCAACCTAAAATTCCCCTGGCGCAACTTAAGCCCATTCCCCCTCGTCCTGTCACCAGGCACGTGGGAGAACAGACCAACCCCCACCTCGCTACAGCCTCCTTTCAGGTACCTGTAGAGAGCGATAAGGTCACCCCTGAGCCTCCTTTTCTCCAGGCTGAACAATCCCAGCTCCCTCAGCTGCTCCTTGTAGGACTTGTTCTCCAGGCCCCTCACCAGCTTCGTCGCCCTTCTCTGGACTCGCTCCAGCACCTCGATGTCCTTCTTGTAGCGAGGGGCCCAAAACTGAACACAGTATTCGAGGTGTGGCCTCACCAGAGCCGAGTACAGGGGGACGATCACCTCCCTAGCCCTGCTGGTCACACTGTTTCTTATGCAGGCCAGGATGCTGTTGGCCTTCTTGGCCACCTGAGCACACTGCTGGCTCATATTCAGCCGACTATCAACCATCACTCCCAGGTCCTTCTCTGCCTGGCAGCTCTCCAACCACTCATCTCCCAGCCTGTAGCTCTGCTTGGGGTTATTGCGCCCCAGTTGGAGGACCCAGCACTTGGCCTTGTTGAACTTCATGCAGTTGACCTCAGCCCATCAGTGCAGCCTATCCAGATCCTCCTGCACAGCCTTCCTACCCTCGAGGGGTCTTCCCATAAAGTCTTCCCATAATGCAGTCTCTTTTGTAATGTTGATGGAACTCTTGAGGGCAAGGAGACAGTTGCTTCTGTCTTGTTCTTAGGTGTGAAAATCAGTAGGAGAATGTGAAAGTGCTAGAACATGCCATCCTAAAGAAGAAAGTCTCAGCTTGCAAAGGAGACTCTAGTTAAGCAATGACAAATCCCTTCCTCTCATTAGAGACAAGTTCCTCAGCATCAGGAGCCTTCCCTGGAATGTGGCTTTCAGCTCTAAGGTCATTCTAAGAAAGCTTTAAAATAAATAAATAAATAGATAGATAGATAGATATGATGGTCTAAAGCAAAGGCCTGCAAAGCAGCTTTCTCAGACCCTACAAGCCACTAGAGAAGGAATGAGCAGCAGCCTGCTTGGAAACATTGAGAAGTTGTAAGTTGTGTTCTTGCAGTGCATGGAGAGGTCAGCTCCTGGGGCAAAGCATGGAGAGGCAGATAAGAAACCACCCACATCACCTGCAATTTTAAAATCAGTATCTGTGCAGAGCAGTGTTTTCCACAAAACAGGGTGAAAAGAAAGAAGAAGCATTTGTGGCCCTTTCCATGAATGGTAAGGATGCATTAGGCAATGGCAGAAAGTGAGGAAGCAGATGCAGTTCCCAGGCTCTGCAGCACAGCACAGGGACAGTGAGATAAATATGACAAAGTACTAGAGAATGAGGAAAGATACAGAGAGGGTAAAAATAAACATTTTGACTCACCCAGCCTTGTCAACCATGAATGAGAACACATGGAAGCTAAAGAATAACACTAAAAATGGCTTTCATCAATCTGTCTGCCCCTCTGCAACCAGACACAATGCATAATTCAGAGCCACCAGGTATAACTGCAACAAAAAGCAGAGGTACAGATACAACAGGGGATTAGTCTTGGTATTGAAGAAGAATATCATTTCTACAGAGGGAATCTAAAAGTAACCATGGATTCATAGGAAACATTGTTAAAGAGTCTTGTAAACTTACCTGGTTCTGACCTCTAGGCCAAGGAATACAGTTCATCTGTGTTCAGGAAAATTATACTTTCTGGGTTGCATATAAATGCTTAATTAATAACCTATTACAGAAGTTTTACTCTTGCATCTAACACAATGAGGCTTTTCTTTACACTGTCACTGGCTGAACACCAGATTAGACAACCTGAACTTTTGGCAAATTGAAGTTCTGAAATGTTCCCCTCATCTCTTAGGATGTCTTGGTCATTAAGGGAAAATAGGTCCTCATACTATCAGATTTTTTTCTACTGAGTGACACATTTTGTTGTTGAAAACATAATATCTATAAGCAGACAGTGTAAACTTGGGCAGGTGCACATTCACTTATGAAGTGTTAACATGTTATAGTCAGCACCAGTACCAAAATGAAAGCCCTTTAAAAACAAACAGTCAGATTGCTGTACAAAAAGACAGGCACTCCTCTAAAATACTTTTTCATATAAAATGTCTTGAATGAGAGCTGCATTACAGGAGAGTGCATTCATGTGTATGTATGCGTGCACATATGACTTCAGACTGGAGGAAGGGAGGAATGTTCTGTCACATGGAGGAATTTCCATGTCCCAGATTACTGCAAATGGGGTGAAAAAAAATTAAAAATTGGTATGATGCCTAGTCCTATTTCTTAATTCCTCATGGAGCCTGTAGGCACAAACTATTCAGCAGCTGGGCTGGGAAAGAAAATTCCCCCTCCATGAAACATTATAGCGCAGTTGAACACATTTACAGTTGCACAAAACTTTTAATGGCATCAGCTATTTTCTTTTGAGAAAGGCAAAATACTTGAAAGCACAGCCCTGCTCTACTGCTGCAATTTTCTACAGAAATTTTCTCTTTTACCCAAAAGAATAGGCAATCATGAATATGCATGCAGATGCAGGCACTGGGCAAGCTGGGAGAACAGAGCACCTTTCCCAGGCAGCCAGCCTGCAGGATGCCCTGGAGGGACTGGCTACTTCCAGTGCACAGAACTTTAGCCTCAAAACAAACTAATGGCCTGTCAGAGATGATCTGAATGAATGTACCTAAGCACAGTGCAGCAGTACATTTCCTTAAGGAATCGGTTCTAACACCATTTAAAAATTTTCCTTACTCTCTTTCAGGAAAACCACAAAAAGACAGCAGGATAAACAGTGAGAAAAACTGGAAAGCTTTTTGTGTTTTAGTATCTGGAGACCAGAAGTGAGGGCTGTGTTTTTTGTTTGCTGTCATTTCTTTATCACCTATGAAGTTATGTTGTCTGTTCAGGATGTGGTGAAGAAATATTTAGTCATGTTTTACCTTTCCTTATCTTGAGTTCAGAGTCATTTTAGAGTTACTGGATAACAAGAAGCCAATCCCCTTCCAGGCTCGTATTGACTCTATAAGCAGGATGACCTTGAATGTTTCAGCTCATGTTCTCCAGAGAAGCAAAAAAAATAGCCAAGAATGTATAGGAAAATATAGGTTGCATGAATCAGGAAAGAATAGGAAATTGTGAGGGTCAGAAGAGGAAGAGGTAAATTTCTATGATGAAGGTAACTTTGGAGGCTTTATATTATGCATCAAGATCTCAGGAAACATGCCTAAAAATGGGGAGCCACAGGGTGTTACTTATGGTTTTCCTCTTCTTAATTAGGCTTGGATTGAACCTCCCTAGTTTATAGGGACTTGGCTTTCTACCATATCATCCCAGCTCAAACACAGTAATCTGTGAAGCCATAGAACATCACCTGAAGCAGCATATAATATATAGCCTTTAATGTGGTGAATTGGTGAGAAAAAAAAATATATTTTCAATAGATTTTTTTAATATAGTTCCCTATTCTGGTTACAAATCTCAAGAGATTAATTTCCAGAGTACCTGTAGGTACTCAGCATTTCTAACAAATAGGTTCCAATATGGCCCATCATGTTCTTTAAAATAGTAGAAGCTAGTTTTGGGCCTCCATTTTTAGAAAAGCTCTTTCAACTGGCTTCCACTTTCTTAACTCTTGTTCTATATTATCAACAAAGTCATGGTTCAGTCTATTTGTATAGAAATAAACTCCAGAGGCCATGTTCTGAGATTTCAAGCCCTAAAGTGAGTAAATGTATTGATGTCTGTTGTTCACCGAAAATTTTATCTGCATCTGCACAAGATACCACTTCCCTAGACTACAGGATTTACAAGAGATGAGATGGGACATCCCACAGATCTAGTTTTGCTTTTTTATGTTCAGCACATTTTTTTCTCAAAGTGAAATCCATATGATCATAAAAACTGTGGTAATCTTCCTCATGGGAATAAATAAACGTGAGATACTGGGAAAAAGAGTTCATCTTATTAACTTCAGAAAGAATGCTTGGAGATACTAACTGATAAATATCATCCTGTCTGAAACTGTGATGTCCATTACCAGTATCTTCATGGGTAGAGAGGAGTATGGAAGTCAGAAGGTTAAAAATGCAGCAAAACAGAGATCTTAGCCTGCCTGAGTAGTTGGGCAAGTGATCAGTTGTAGAACTTTGTCTACCCTTGAGAACTTTGTCTATCTTCTTTGTAAACACAAGGATCTGAAAGAGGGTAGGGAAGAGAACAAAGAAGTCAGACTCAAATCAAAGACCTAGTAATTCAAACTCTTTTTTCAAGAGGTCATTTTTTGCTTATTTGATTGTTTTGCTTTTAATATTCATTCAGTTATTAAGGACACTATGGCTACAGTTACTACTCAGATCTCAGAGATTACCAGACCTGTTTTCAAGAGTCTGCCTTGACTGAATTCAGGTGAGACACTGCCCTACGACAGTCTGGCTTTGATTTGAATGCTGTCCAAGCACCTGAACTTAGACAACATTTTCAAAACATCTAACTGACAGCAACAATAACCTTAGGAATGATCTTTCTCAGCAATGTTTTGGCAATATTATTGAATCTGTTTTGTAAAACCTATGTATAAGAAATAACGAAAACATTTTCAACTATTGATGGTTTGACATTTCTTCCAAATAAGAAGATTCAAAGATACTAAAAGCAGCTTTAACAAACTGCATGTGAATGTTTACAGTGCAACCATATCCATCTGTGTTCATTGCCTAAGCAGTTTTTAGTTGGTGGTGAGTTACTCAGTGTAATTTAAGGTGCACTTGTATACTAAAACACTCTCACATCTGGTTCAGTGAATCACATCCTAAATGCAATTGATTTTATTGACCAGATCTCCACTGATTTTCAGGAGAGCTTAGACACCTCACCCACAAACATCATGCATTCTAGACACTAAAATAAAGTGACATAAATACCAACATAGTATCTCACTTTTGTTAAAACAAATTGAAGGATACTTTCTAGAAATTTCTCTTTGCTATAATCGAGGCTAAAGCTTGTGATTTAGAATCTTTTTCTTAAAAGTTAAATGGCAGATTTCCATCATTCCTTGTGTTTGGATACACTTGACTTAGTCCCACCACCATCTTATCCCATACAATTCTCTCTCCTCCTCTAAACCCTTTTAACTGCAGCTTTAAGAGGCAGGTTGGTCCTACCTCAAAAGCTATTTTTTAGTATTACAAATCCATCTGGGATTAACCTAAATTCTTCAGAGTTTCTCAGAGATGCTCATACAGCTGCTGGTTCTCTTGTTTCCTTTCCATTCTTAAAGAAGTTGGTCCAGTTTTATATCACTTACCCACAAGAAGGGAAGCAAGGGAAATAGCTCCCAAGGACTGTGATGAGTTCCTCCTCTAAAGAATACTACTGTCAACATTGAACTTTGATCTTCATTCAGTCAGAAATATTTCAAAAATATCTATTCAAATATTTAATAACTTACACAGACAATATACAACAAGTGTCATAATTTAAATGTTGTACAACTCAGTTCCATAATAAAACACACTGCTTTCCTCACGCTAAGCTGCAACAGATTTTGCTCTCAGTGTAGAGTCAAAAGACCTTTTACCCTGGTATAGATCTGGGATATCCCTGCCAAACTCAACAGAATTAAAAGGCTGTGAAATAGAGTAAATCACAGACACAGCAACTCATTTAATTTTAAGAGTTACTTCAGGTTCCCTGCAGTCTAACTAGTCTAACTAATTGGTTGGCCTTGCTCCACTTTCCCTAAAGACTGAAGCAAACCTTTTTTTTTTTTTTTTTTTTTTTTTTTTTTCCTATGAAATTCTAACAGGAACCTATACATTGCTTGTCAAAAGATGCCTAACAAACCTAGCATCCTCCAGCAGCACTCTCTGCAGCCTAACCCCAACTGCTGCTCTGGGCTTTGTCTCTCTCCTAACTCTAACTTAACTTTAACCCTAATATGAGGTTTTGTCTGAGTTTTAGCTCAAGATCCTCAGACATGGCCCAGATTAAAACATTTTCAGGGGAGATTTCTCTGTGCAGCTTACCCCTTCTTTTGATAGCCTCTTGGTAGGCCCACTCCAGTTGAAAATGGATTATATTTAGAAAGATACTACAAAATGTAAGGGGAGCAAAAAAAAATAGAAATGGAAAGCACACCCAAGAGTGAAGTAGCCAAAGGAAAATACAGAAATATCTGAAAATGTGAGTACTAACTGAGAAGGATAACAGCAGTAAGCAGTCGTCGTAACAGCTGTACTCCATCCACTCCCATATTTTTCAGCCCATTTATCTTTTAATCGGTGACATTCCTTGTCATACCCTTCAAACCTCACAAGTTTATTGCTGTTTGCACAGTGTAGCTTCCATCCCCAAAGGCTATACGCCTGACAGGGGGAGAAATGTATGCAAATATGACTTTCCCTGTGCTCGCTTTGGCAGGCAGATGGCTGCTTGTCTTCCATTCTGAAATCCGACAGTTATAAAAACTTGTCAACTTCACTGGTGGGATATGGGGCCAAAACGGTAGCAATCTAGTGAGGGACCCTGAAACACAACAAGTACGACTGCAAAATCATCTGGCTTTTGGCTGGAGAGTTCAGGGCTCAGGCTCTGAGCAGGCTGGGTACAAACCTCAGGTTCCTAGGCAGGAAGGCAGATTGTAAAGTGATTTGGTGCCCTCTAATGGCAAGGATCCTTCTTACCAAAACGTTCTTATGAACGTTAACCCCCCCAAACGGGTCACCACCCGTGCAAACAAGCTCAGTTCAAGTAAAATAGTCTTATTTTCAAGCATTACTTTAGTTGGCTGACTTGACTGATAGGATCTCTCTCACTGGCTAATTTATATTTCCATTTATCATCTGGGCTTTGTAAAGGGTGAAGTATCTTGTGAAGGCAAGTCACTGACATCATACTACATTTTATATGCGTTGCAAGGACATGGCCACCCCACCTGCTCTGTCATGCCAGAAACAATGGCTGCTTACCCCATCTAAGCTACATCCTATGCTGCCAGAAAATTCTGCTGGTGCCATGGTGGAAACAGTGTCCTATCTCTAGTGAGACCAAAATAAGCACTGTGTGGGTCAGAAATTGTGCACGCTTCTTGTATGGATTAATTTGATGAACTACAGAGTATATTTCTTAAATATTCAGAATTTATTGGAGTACAGTGAGCAGTTCAAAGTTCCCTGTGATCACACAATCGTTCAGATCCTGGAGTCAAACCAGGGGCGTCAGCCTCAAAGAGGCACTTCTGCTGCCCACCCATCAGATAACATTGCTTTGGGAAAAAGGGGGATTACAGAGAAATAAAATTCTCTGCATAAATGTAGGCTTTTTCTTCTTCCTTTAACCCTAAGCTGGTGCTATTGTCTCTAACAGTTGTCTAAATATCAGGGCTTTATATATATATATGTATATATATGTGTGTGTATATATATATATATACAGAGAGAGAGAGAGAGAGAGCTTTTAAAAGATAGAAGCACATGGAGCAATACAGGTAGCTGCAAGTTTCCATGCAGCTTCTGTGCTCTGGATGAACAGAAGCTAAATGCAAAAGGATGCATTTTGTTTACGTGTCTTGTGTTTCAGTTAATGAGTCCTTGAAGAACAGCAGAAGAATCACAAGATTTTGAGTGTCTGGATGTTAACATAACAGATGAAATTCAGCGTTGATAAATCCAAATCAATAAACACAAATAAAAACAAACACAACTATCTAAATACAGTGATGGCCTCTAAATCAGATTTCAACACTCAGTGAAATGATCTCGCAACGACTGTGGAGTGTTTGTTCATGCAGTGACTCTGTAAAATGCAAATTGAATCACTGAAGAAAGAGTAGATTAAACAAAACATCATTATGACATTATGTTCAAATCCTATAATGTGTCTAGAGCTGTCTGTGTCTCTGGCAATCACAGCTTAAAAACAGACTGTAGAACTAGAAAGCACCCAAAGAAGCATGACAGGGATGAGCAACAGCATAGAATAGTTTTCATACAAGAAACAAGTAAATAGACAAAGGTGAACAGAATGGTGGAAGGGAGAGTTCAGAGAGACTATCCACTGTGTTTCATAGCACAAGACCCAGGGGCACCAAATGTTTTTAAGCTGTGGGTTTGAAGATGAAGTGCTCCCTTTTCTCACCAACCTCTCCCTTTCTGATGCACACAGTTAAATGCTGAATTATTGTTACAGCATTTTGTGGGCTAATGAGCTGGACCCATGTTTGAAGGCTGGAACCATCCTGGGATGCAGGATGGACCTCAAGTTCAGGGATTCTCTATTATACTCTTAGGGCCATGGTTTAGTGGATGACTTTGGTAGTAGGGTGATGGTTGGACCAGATGATCTTGGAGGTCTTTTCCAACCTTAGGGTTGGAAATGATCTAAATGATCTAAAGGTTAGAAACTGGGTGGAGGAAGATAGGAATTGTTCATGAAAGCAGTGGAAAGGACACGTAGACAGAAGTTTGACTGAGAAAGATCTACAGCTCTGCAGATAGGCTGAAGTGATATTGAAGGAAGGTCTTTCTAGGGGCTTGAACAGATCTTTCGCTCTTTTCCTGAAAATCTCAATAAACATATGAAGCAGATACAGGTGGTTCTTATTTTAGCAGTTACCAATACAACAAAAGTTTGGTGTTGCTCAAAATGCTCTGTGTCAAAGATTCAAGTATTAACACAAGTGTTAATTAAAAACTATGAGGTATCAATTCTCCTCATCTGTCATCCAAATACTGTTATTTTCTTCTCAGTTGTCTTTAAATTTTGCTTAGTGACTTCTCTTCATCTTCTGTCTGCCCCTCAGAAAGACCATCAGTTTGGATGTGAGGGTAACAAGAGCTGGCAGATACACTGTTCTTGTCAGTACATTTCAGTGGAAATTATCCCTCATTATTTAAGTTACTTACCTGATTATCATTTGAATTCATCCTGTTTTTGCAATCAGCCATGAATTCTTGGTATGCCATCTACTAAAGAGACTTTGAAACCTGCTGCTTTTCTCTCCTCAGAGGTGATCACATACTCCGATCACATTTCTTGCAGCAGTACTATGCAGTACACGTGATGAGCTATGGAGGGAAAGCTCTGTGAAGGGCAGCATCACTGCCTTCCTCTTGCCTCCACATCAGTTAATGTGTTCCCCTGACTGACCCATTTAGAAGGATGCACTGCCAGGGCTCGCAATATCCTTTTGGATAAAGGATAAGCAAATAGAGCTCTCCAAGCCTGTCAATAAAAGTATCACTCTTCAGCCTTTGAATAGATAACATATATAGTTCTTTATTATCTCTTTTCACTTAACATCCTTTTTGAAACCTAGGGAATTGAATTGTATATATGATTCCTGTAGCATCACAAAAGGTGCCAGAGGCAAAAATCTCTCTACTCCAACACTAGTATTTTTACACTAGACTATCACACCAAGACATTATACCTGATTTCTTGCTCAATACTCCCTTCTCCCTTCTCAGTATTTTCCAGAGTGCCTGTGATTGAGGATACAGTCCCTGCTCAGTAAGTCTGACCCAAATATCCTCCTCCTAAATGGCACAACTACTGTGAAAGCCAATTACTGCACAGTGGGTTCTTCAGATCCATATCTTCCCAAAATTCAATATAGGTGCTGGAAAGTATATCAGAACATAGATTAATAATAGACAGTCTGAGTCTTGGTGTGCTACCCTGGGATTTACACCTAACCTCTGACTCAAGTAAAGGCAGTGAAGGGACCATACACAAAAGAAGTGCTTTAATTCCTTTCCCATGCAATTTACATCCCAAATGGATATCCAGTATCTGCAGGCACCACAAATTACAATTCAGAGAATCAGAGACAGAAGCCTCAGTGAAGTTCCTGGTGTCTGGGCATAGCACCCTCCTAAGGGGGTCACTCAGAGGAAAATATGACTGAGGTGACTGGAAACAGGAGTAAGGGAGAGACATTGCCCTTGAGAAAGCCTTCTATCCACATCCCAGCACTTTTATTAAAGAGCATCACTGCTGCAGAGAGAAAGGGAGCTTAAGCTGTTATAGCAGAGAAAAGCTTCATTATGGTTCCACACCCTCAGGCATGTGAAAAACAATACACTCAGCACCCTCCAGAATTAGGCCGATAAAGGTGGGAGGAAAATACATGTGAAACAGTGAGCTATTAATAGACCAGATAAATAGTTCAGAGTTATTTCTTGGTGTGGTTGGATATATTCCTGGAGCATGGTTACATATCTCCTCCTTGCTATTATGTACCTGCACAAGTGGTTAGTATTTTGGAACTAAAAATCCCTACAAGGCTATGCAATGGACGGTCAGAATGCTTTTCCTTCAGGGTCTCTGCTTAAAGGCTCTTTTACACTACATACTCTGAAACAGAGCAACAGCTGCTTTACTCTGCTTTGAAGATGCATCTGGATCCATCACATAAGTGCCTTTCTAATATATTTTACAAAGATTTGAATTTGGAGGTTCATTAAAACACCCAGAAAAAAAAAAAAAAAAAAAAAAAAAAAAGTTAGTTTGGGATTGTGAGAACAGAAGAAATAATAATAATAATAATAATAATAATAATAATAATAATAATAATAATAATAAAAATAAGGCAAGGAGCCCACAGCCTTATCTTTGCATAGATTTTTAATGCATAAATGGAATGCCTCCTCAAAGACCAGTGTAGTACGGGGCAGCCCCTTGTCACCCTGAAGTTACTAACCACAAAAGAAAAGCAGCAGAAGAGAGTGTTGCAGAAAATGTCTATAAAGACTGTATCTTGGTCCTACAGGCCTGAGTAAGGATGTTAACAGTAATTTGTCAAAATCAAAATAAGGAATGTGATCCCTCCCACTATGCAAAAAGAAACAGAGTGCTCAGCCTTCTGCACAGTGACACTAATGCTATTACAGAAAAGGATATTTCAAGGTGCTGCTTCCCACCCAACCCTAATAAAAGTGGAAACCTCCCTGACTTTCCCAGATATCTCTCTGGAACTCAAAGTGAATGAGAAACTCTACGGGAAAACCATAACAAAACAATGTCATCATGCAGTACTTCCCTCTAAAGCACATATTAAGGAAGGATTTCCAAAGAATGCTATTTCTATCTCGAAAAAAAAAAATACCCCAAGCTGTTCCCAGCAGTGGGGACAATCTCTTTACTCCCTTCTCAGCATATCTCCTGTCCCAGACATACCAGAACCTATGACAGGGACGTCCTGACAGGTTAAAATGCTGAAGTACTACATCACCTGATGGTGCATGAGTATCTTCTTCTGTGCCTGTCTTTACTCCAGGCATGGGGACGAGAGGTTAGAAAAGCACGGATTTTCTGTCTCACTGTTCACAGACACTTCCATTAAATGCTCACATTATAGCAGCGTTGGAAACTGCTAGCAACCCACTGAATAACAGTGGCCAAGTGCTTTAGGATCTTTTGTTACCACAATAACTACATATCTCCCAAGTTTTGAAAGATCGACCCAAATTGCTCCCAACTATTCCCTAATAGTTTATTTTTCCTGCCAACGACCACATGGTGGTGGTGTATCACCGCGAGTTCAGTGTTCAGGCCTGACTCCCAGGAACTGAATAGTTGGTTAAAGGAGCTGGATATTTACAGCACAGCACATTTACAAGGATGCTTGTAGAGTGAACCCTCTAAACCCACTTTACCTTTGAATTTATACTTATTCCTCAGCTGCTTTGCTTGCAGGGCTGTGTGGTTTTCCAAACGTTAATTTCCCAGAGTTTTTTGAACAACATAGGTTTCACTCAGCAGGTAAGTCCAAAAGCAGAAGTATTTGAAGTCACATACCATTTATGTGTCAATCTGGTTCATCCCAACTTTTTTTTTTTTTTTTTTTTTTTAATAATCCTTTGATACTGTATTCACTTCCCAGAAAAAAAAGTGCTCCTGAGATCTCTATTAGAGTCAAGCAAGGTTGAGTGGTCATTGTTCTGAATTTGTTCCTAAAACTCTTCTTCCACAAAGCTTTTCAGTCACCCTTCACCAAAGACAGGTGCTAAAAAGAATGTGTACTGCACTGTCATTGTGCTTTTCAGCCCATTCACAATATAGGCCTTAAATTAGCTACTATACATCCTTGACTGAATATAGACAGTGACAGCCTGATCTAATACTCAGGGAAGTCAATGAGAGCCTTTCAGTTTTCCCTCATTTGGCCCTGAATCAAGTTCAAAGTTGTCTGGCTCAGGAACCAGATCTTCTATGTTTGTACAGAGATGATTATTCTCCAGTATGGATGTAGGTTACAAAAAATCCATTAGGACTTTGTGCACAAAAGAAGCTATATGTAACAAAGACAGCATGTCTCAAACCAACAGAGAGATTAGCTCCTGTTTAATTGGTTTGAAACAAGGGCACATCATCAAGAGGGACAGGAGAACTGGTTTGGACTTAATGAGAAATGCATCATTTCCCACTCACAAACTTTTACTGAAAACTCACCCTGAACTTTTTGAGTCAGAACTGTTTTAATGACCTTTATATTTGCATTTTCATGTGCCTTTCTATCTTAATGGACCCCTGTCAAGGATTGGAGAAATTTATACCATCACTATAAGAGGGCCCTTTTTGCCAAGGGAATCACTATATACAGGAAATATCAGATATATCATGAAATGTTGTATTCCTGTATATTTTCTAAACAAAATGTACACAGGCTCTCACAGTTCAGCTTGGCCACTCAACATTCTGACCAAAAAAGTCCTTCTGTGCTTTGCAAGTGTAGTGTGTTTGTCATCACAACCCTCTTTTGGTAAAGCCAAGTAACAGCATGCCTTCTTAAAATCTTTGGAACTTGAGAAAATATTAATCCTCATCTACCTATTTCAAGCACTTATTAGATAATTTAAGTCCTTGTGAAGATGCTACTTACCCAGGAAAAACTGAAATTACCAAGATTATTTTTTATTCTTGCTGCTGAATATTCATGGATCCACCCAACTCCCCATAATACAAAGGATTTGGATGTGTACTTCCTTTGTCCTGACTTTGAGGCCAGCTTCACTAGTGTTTTCAGAAAATACTTATTGGATCTCTCTGGAAAGGTTGATACCCAGAACCTTCTTTCCCGAAGCTGGAGCTTAATGAGCTAGAGTTCTTACTGAGCTCCGGTATCTTCAGATTTGTTCACCTGCTCTGAAGCAGGTCTTCAATCAGTCTTCCAATGCTCGAAGCAGATGCCGAACGTGGCCAATAGAGCAGTTTGAGGAGATCTTCCCTGTTGAAATTTTCTTATACAAATTCTCTAAATAGTCAGGAAAAATAATGTTGGAAATATCTCTAGATATTTGTCTGGCTATTGTTCTTAGTTTTCCCCAAAATCCAAAGAGAATAAAGCAAGTGGGTTATTTGGTATGGTTAGAAAGGACATATAACTTTGAAAACAAATAGTTGTCTGATTAAGATCTATTAAGGCCCCTAGCAGCTGGATTTTCCAAAACAGGTTAATTTATCCTCAGTCTAACTTAGCCATAAAAAGTAATTTACAAAGCAGAATATGGCAGAAATTAGACCAGTCATTTCTGCACCTAACTTCTCTCTCTCTCTCTCTCTCTCTTTTTTTTTTTTTTTTTTTTTTTTTCCAGAAACTGCCAGTCTGTGTTTCAGTTTAACATTAATTTCAACCAGAAGCACTAGCTGTACTTAGAAGGTATGAAACATTGAATCCTCTTTCTGAAGATTTCTCTCTGTTCCCTCAGTGTTCCACTCTTGGCTCTTCTCTGGGCATAATGTGACCATGGCAATGTTCAAAAATAACATGAAATTCTTCCAATGTTTGTACTACACTAATCCGATAAAATAAATTAGGGGTATTACTTCCAATGAATCCTCTCCTGAAAGTCCTTTAGTGTCTCACTAACAATGACAACTTCAGAGGTGCAGGCTTGGCTCTTGGATTTTCTGGAATGACAGAAAAACAACATCTTGCCTGGAATTACAAAATAAGATAAGTTAGGGCAGGATGAGACACCCACTTCTCTGCTTACTAGCCTTCCTAAACACAGGTTGAGAAAATGTTGACCAAAGAAGAGATTTCAGAGTTCCTTACCTGCATAGCACCAACAGGCACGTCCTTTCTTCCTCCTCCTTCCTCTGGCACCACAGACACACTTCCTATCCTCCAGTAGCCTCTCCATGCAGAAAACACACATTACACTGCTCTGCTTCTTTGGCGTGAGTAGACTGAAGGAAGCTCCCTCTTCTCCACTAATTTACCTGCTGGTATCTGCCCAAAGGAAATAACTGTGTGTGTTTTATTTTTTACTTTTTTTCCCCCTGCTTTCGCTTATCACTGCCTATTGTGCTTATCGGGGACTGGATACCAAAGGTTCAGTGATCCTTTAACAGTGTGGGTGGAGGAAAGAAGTGGAACCAGGCAAAACCTGTGCTTTGATCCTGAATGAGCCAAGGACAATTCACTCAAATCACTTGACCCTTTGTGCCAGAGGCAACTCAGCTGGGAAATTGAGTGAAAACAACAATTTCACTGCAGATCAAACCCAACCTCTGAGCTGAGCTCTCCTGGGCCAGTGAGTTCCAGTGCCTGAAACAGCTCATTTGAGCACAGGATCTGATTAAAATCAGAATAAGGTGGCGGAATTAACATAGTTCTTTATAAAAATGCTCGGCAGAACTTAGGCTCAGAAACACTGCTTTGTCTGGTCAAAGCTAATCACAGAACTGCAGACTGGTTGAGGCTGGCAGGGCCCTCTGGAGGCCACCTTGTCCAACCTTGCTCAAGCAGGAACACCCAGAGCAGGGTTCCCATAACCACGTGTAACCAGATTTGAAGATATCCAAGAATGCAGACTCCACAGCCTTTGTGGGCAACCTGTACCAGTGCTCAGTCGAGTCTTTTCTGTCTAATCTCCTTTTCTGTCTAATCTCTTCGTTTGTTTTTCTGTGTATCTCTAGAGATCTCAGTTAAAAGTATAAATTACTGCTTATTGGTCGGACCTGGAATAACATCATGGCAGCTCCCTCTTTCCTTCAGCCATTAGAAGTATCTGACCTAGGACTGCAGATCACAGAATGGTTTTGGTTGGAAGGGACCTTGAAGATCACCTGTTTCCAATGCCGTGCAGGGACACCTCCCACCAGACCAGGTTGCCCAAGGCCCCATCCAGCCTGGCCTCGAACACCTCCAGGGAGGGGGCATCCACAGCTTCTCTGTGCAACTTGTTCCTGTACCTCAGCACTCTCATAGTATAGAATTTCTTCCTTATATCTAATCTAAACCTAGCCTTTTTTAGTTTAAAACAGTTTATTCCTTGTCCTGTCACTACACCCCCAGACAAAGTCTCTCCCTAGCTTTCCTGTAGCCCCCTTTAGGTATTGGAAGGTCACTATAAGGTCCCTGCAGCTTCCTCTTCTCCAGGCTGAACAACCCCAACAGATGTGCACATATGGATGATTAGTTATGGTGCTTTTCATACTGCCAATAGTTTTCCTCTCACCTCTGGACCCAATGTGAGAATATATATATATATCATTAAAAACAGTTAATTAGAGTCCAGTGTGCTTTATGCCATCACATAACCCTGAGAATCTTCGTCAAAACTTCAGCATCTCTGTTAAGAAGTAGTAAGCCAATAGTTCTGGTGAGGATAAATTTTGATGTGCATTGATATCATCCTGCTCTGATTGCAACCTATAGAGGTTATCTTGGGCTAAACAGTTAAACCAACACCCTTTCTGTCTGCCTCAGAATATTCCTGTGTTGATAACAACAGCTGTTCACACCACTTATTTTCCATCAAAGAGACACACAGAGCATGATTCCTTTTACCAAACAGTGGTGCCTCTAATATATTAACTTTAAATTAAAGTCAAAGACAGCCAAGGACAACCAAAATAAAGGTTTACAGGCTTTAGTAGAGGCATGTAAACCCAAATCCCATATGTTGTGTACGACTCACCTGGCCTAATGTTTGGTGTCTCTGATACAATTGTCTGTATCTCAGGTAGTAGGTGGTCCCTGGGTCGTCAATGGGATCTAGTCAGTACAGCCAACAGGTACTTTGATGTGGTTCATCCAACCAAATGTAGGCATACATGAAGGCGAACTGCACCCTAAACAGCATTTTGTCTGTGAAGGGAGGAGTCCAGGGTGATTTGCTCACCTGTAGATACCCACATCCAATCACTGTCAGGTAAGTGAGTGGCAGAAACTCATGAGACCCCAAACTGAACCAAACTCTGGATTGCCATATGCATTCCTTTATAGAGCTGTCAGTCAGGAGTGATAGTGGCATGCTTCAGACTGCTCAGGCATATTTATTGAATGGAGTCTCAGCAGTTTTGAACAAACCTGTCCTGTGTGACTGCTATAACATCATTCAGAAGGAAGCCTTTAAAGGATCTAAGATGCAATATTTTTAATGAAAAGTAGATATGGACAGCTACTACAAACACTATCTGTGGACTTTATTTTCTCTGTTAACCTCCTTCTGACACTCTATCACACGTTAAATGTTTTATCTGGAGACTAGGGATTGATTTCAGAGCCCTAACTCATCCCCAGCTGAGCACTGTGTGTTCCTCTGTGGAGTCCCTGATGGCCCCCTGGATACAGGACCTGAGCTGAGCAGTTGTTGCTTTCCCTTTAACATCCTGCTGGAAGAACTGCACTCCAAGCCATTAGACCGTCTAATAGGAGTAATAAAGCTGATATCAGGTACATTTATTTTAACTATACAATAAGGCACAATGTTAAAACTGCAAGGTGCCGGCTCGGTTTTCAGCAGTACATAATATGTCTTGCATTTTTTACAGTAACCAGCAAGGCATAAACATGTCAGAGAAACTACCCGGGATGCAGAAATATTCCTTGCAGAGCCACTTAAGGAAAAGCAGACACCATTCTTTAAAACCAAGCATGCACAATTAACAAGAAAAATATTGCCAATAAAAAGGGGAAAGATGGCCAGTAAGTAAAATTAGATGGGATAGTTCAGGGTGTGGGTTTGGCAGGAAAATGACAGCTAGAAGAAAGAAAAGCACTTTCAAAGGGAACCAGCATGTAGCTGCAGCTTCACAGAACATTGTTATGTGCAAATGGAGCTTTTCAGAGGACTCTTGGCTGAAACACATGGTGACTGTATGTCAGATAAGAGTGGAGTGGGATCCCAGAAAGCTGATAGATTTGTTTTTGTATGGGGAGGGATCTTTGTTGTTATTTATCTCTGGTGAATGGTCAGACCAGAAGGTGTTTAGGTGTCCAGGTTTCAGAACTGGGATCTAAAATCTAAGTTGTCAGAGTTCCCATCAATTCATTGTCTGAATATTTCTGAGGATCTAAACCCAACTGATTTGGAAAAGGTCATAGGCAAGCAGTATAGAGAGTCTGGGAATACAGCCACTCCACAACATATATTGTGGTGTCCTTTTTTTTTGTCATTTTTTTATATTTTTTTTTTTTTTTTTTTTTTTCCGTTAGTCCTCTTTACTCATGCATTGATTGGCTGGCAGTTACCTACAGTCTTAATCCAGTCTCTCTTTTGCCTAAACCAGACCTCTGGTTCTGTCTCACCAATTGTCATGAAACTCCCCTAAGGCAGGGAAACATGAACTGTCCCATTGGGAATTAAGACACAGATCCACATGGACTTAAGGATATGTTGTGATAAAACAAGCCCTGGACTGTACCCCATGCTTTTGTTTAAAATCCTTTGCAATATTGTCCATCACCTCATTGTATTTAGGAATATAGATAATCTCTAGTCTCTAGATTGCCTCATTAATAAACAGCTCAAACTCAGAGGGTTCAGCTCGAAAAGCCATCCATATGGGAACATTCAACGAAATCCAAGGACTTTGTTGCAAACAGCTGGCAAATATACAGAACTGCAGGCAAGACTGGAAGCAATACAACAGTGAGCACCACAAACTCAGCATGGATTTGTGTCTTTTATAATGTAAATGTCCTCAGTGCTTTGCAGCAAAAAGTAATAAATGTTTTACAACATTTTAATTGAAAGCCCATAAAACTGAGATGATTGGAAAGAAAGAATCCACGACTATATATTCAGTGTTGAGCAGACATAGAAGCAGTTTTTCATCAAACTCTATTGTAAAACATATATTGAAGGAGTTGATTTGGAAAATCCTTGAATTGCACAAAAAAAGGCTTGGAAGAGACCTCAAAGACTCTTGTAGCCTACTGCTTATCTCAGAGCAGGGTTGAAGAAGCTCACAAGATTTTCTTACCCCTTCTTTAAAGCCTCCAGTTAGAGTGTCCTGGGATCTCGTTAGGCAGAATAAATATCTTCTTCCATGGAGCAGCCCCAAAATTCAACGTCAATCTACTCTACACTGAGAGGAAATATACATTTCAGGTACCTTCATCCATACATCTTCCATTCCCATGTCTGATGTTTGCTGTCTCTAGGTTGGGTTCAGAGTCCCTTACTGAACACTCATCAGCTGATGGTCTATTTTTGTTGGTAAACACAATTGACCACAAGACTTGAAGATGTTTTGAACTGAGGAATCCTTACCAAAAGAAGAGCTTTCTATCCAAAGACCAACGTGCCCTGTCTGTAAAAGCTAAAAACAAAACAAAACAAAAACAAACAAACAAAGAAAAATCTGTGAACACAAAGAGGCTTTGCTATGTTAGCTATCTGGAACCTCATGACCTCCCCCCAAAAAAAAAAAAAAAAAAAAAAAAAAAAAAAAAAAAGGCATGTGGCAGTACCAAAGAGAAGATTTAGAAGATTTTGAAGGAACTTGTGTAGAATGGTCTGTGTTTACTTGGGGTTGGGGCCCCAGACCTGGACACAGCACACAACACAGAGACAACCACCTCACTCTCCTGCTGGGCGCTCCTAGGTGATGCAGCCCAGGACACAATTGGCCTTCTGGGCTGCATGAGCTCACTGCTGGCTCATGTCGAGCCTTTTGTCCACCAGAACCCCCAAGTCCTTCTCTGCAGGGCTGCTCTCAATGAGTTCTTCTCGCAGTCTGTGCTCATGTCTGGGATTGCCCCAACCTGGTGCAGCACCTTGCACTTGGACTTGTTGAACCTCATTAGGTTCACGTGGTCCCACTTCTCATGCTTGTCCAGGTCCCTTTGGATGGCATCCCTTCCTTCTGTAATGTTTTTTTTAGTCAGCTCTTGAATCCACATAAGACACCCACAGCAACCTGTGGTGCGGCTCCCCACAGCTCAGCTACACAACATATAAAGAGCCACCTCTTCCTGGACACTTTGAACTCATCATTTGTTAGCTTCATTTAATGCCCACTAATCCTTTCATTGGGACAGGCAGGCAATAATAATTACTTATGTACCTACTTTTGGCCACTCATAATTTTATAGGCCTCTATCATATATCCCCTAATAGTCCCTGAGGTCTCCTAATCTACTTAATTGTTCCTTGCAAAGTAGGTGTTTTATACCTTTATCATCCTTGTTGCCTGTCTCTGAGCCTTTTCCTGTTTTATTATATCCCTTTTGAGATACAGGGAGCAGAACTGTACACCAAGGTGTGGTATTTATATAGAGATACACTCATTTATTCTGTTTTGTCCATTATCCCTTTCCTAAAGCTCCTAATATTAGATTCAGGTTTTCCAAGTGTGTTGAGCACTGAACCATTTTTCACAAATATTATCTCTTATACCCCGAGATCTTGTTCCTGGTTGATAAAGTTCTGTCAGCTCATAATTTCATACAGAAAGTTCAGGAACAACTTTTTACCCATGTATATTGTTATCCACACTGTCTGTATTGCAATTCTTTAGAGATAGACTTTGTTTCCTTTATCTTAATTTTTTTTTGCCCTTCTTTCCAAGATTGTTGATAAATATGTTGAGCAGAATGGGCCGTAGCACATCTCCTTGTAGACCTGTGCTGGTCATGTCCTTCTACTATGATAAACGATCATTTATTCCTAGCCTCTGTTTCCTATCTTTTACCAAATTATTTGTCAGATAGTTGAAGTTCTTAAAAGTACATAAGTGTTTTTACAGATGTCAGACAGAAGACATAGTTTTCATCACTAGTTTCTACCTGATATTGATTTTAATTAAAAGGCAGGTCTAGCATTAGCTATTAACGGTTACTATCAGAATGTCAGATATTAAAACACGTAGCATGTGAGCAATGCTCCAAGATAAAAATCATCCTCTTTTCAGCACCATCCTCCCCTTCACCTCCTTACTACCTTTGAGAAGAATCATAGTATCAAAGTATTACTTAGGCTGGAAGGGACCTCAAGAGTCCACACACCCTGCTCAAAGCATGGCTGTCTCTGGTTAGGTCAGGTTACTGGGGAATTTGTGCAGCCATGTTTTATGTATCTCCAAGGATGGAGAGAACACATATATTGAACCACATTTTTCATAAAATGTTGTCAGATTTAGCTGGAGCACATTTGGGGGGTTTCTCTAACCTAAGACAAAGCAATATTTCTTTCTGGTCGTCGGTGGTAACATACTCTCCCAGCTCACATTTGTTATTGTACTGGTGTTTTCAATGATGCATACTAGGACAATGTCGGTGGTGTTTGGTTGCATAAATATAGATATGTGCCATTTGAGATGCCCTAGAGTATTCCTTTCAGCTTCCAGCTCAGGTTTCCAAAAAATATCAGTGTCTTGTATATCCTGTAAACTATTGGTCAGCTCCAGGAGAATGTCTTAGGCACCAAAGCACATCACAAATAGCACAGAGGCTTATGTTCAGTCAACTAAGCCACCTTAAATGAGCATGATACTTCCCCCTCTCCTTTTTGCTTTTGTTAAATGTACACTGGTCAAAATCCATTTGGTTTTGGCTCTTCACCTGATGTAGAGGGATGGCAATTCAGTCACACCTCTCTACTCACCACATCACTTTGATTAATAGATGCGGGCCAAAGATAAACTTCTTATTTTTTCTCTTCTGAAAGGGTATTGATTTTCCACTGTAAAGTTTACCCATGTGTTGTGCCCTCTTATGCACATAAGTAATGCAGCAATACTGGAAGCAGAGAGCTGAGATCCTGGCTGTTCTTTCCTTGTGCAGAGGAATCTTTCTCATCTTTTATCTCAAGCCTGTTTTAGACACAAATAATGGTATAATAAAAGGAATTGTGGGGAGCTCCTCCTCTTGCTTATGAGCTTCTTCTCAAAAAGGCTAGAAATGCAAAGGCAAATAGGAAACTCAAGGACTGCAAAGGAACTTGTTAATATAAAATGAACTGGTAGGTCCAAAATATTTCATTCAGATTTCTTCAGCAGTTAAAATTTTCATTGATGTTTTGTGCACACATTTTAAGCACCAGAGCAGGAGAATTGGCCCTTTTTTTTTTTTTTTTTTTTTTTTTAATTGTGACAATCTACCTCAAACTCTGTTCTACTTTACAAAATCAAACCTTGCTGCAAATGATATGTTAAATGAAGCCTACATACTGTGAAAAGGGTTATATTGGCCTCTGAGCAACAGGGAAACAATTTTGCATCAAATGGATTTAATTAAATGGAAGTTTGCATTTACTAATGTGAGTTGAACTGTGAAATAGTGAAAGAAGGGAGTAAGAGTCTTTGTTTTGTTCCATTTGAGTTATGCTAACAGAAACTAACTTAGAAATTTAGCTCCTTTACCTAACTCAGCTGGTTAGACAGGGTATTCCTTCCCATTTATTGAAAATCGGGAAATGTGTAAGAGAACAGTTGCCTCTTAAAACCTTTTTTTCTGTCTTTCGCCATGCAAAGTTATACAGAGCAGAGAATATTTCTATTTTCCAACATGGATTTATTTGTGACCAGCCTTTATACTTTGTTTTTGTGACAGTGTTCTCCTGATGGAAAGCACCTAACTTCTTCCTGATGGTTGCCTTTATGCTGCATGTATGGATAGCCACTCTATCCCCTCAGCCTTCACTGTGCCTGCTGACCACACTGAGCTCTTTATTTCTGCTGTCCTTTTCTACCCCTTTCCAGTCTGCATTCATCTTTTTGGACCACAGGTTACTGTTATTTTCTATCACATAGCATCCAAATCCCTTGGAATGAAGATTGGTCTTAAAAGACAAGGGAAATGCTTAAATCAACTGGGGAAAACAAAAAAAAAAAAAAAAAAAAAGGAGGGGAATGAGGGGGGGGTTGATTAAAAAAGCCAAGGATTCTCAGACATTATGATTACAACATTGTAAAATGTTCCCACCTTGGCAGCTGACAGCTGATCTCTGGCAGTGTGCATTCCCTTGCAGTGCCAAGTTGCAACCTCTGTGGTTGCAGAAGTTAAGCTTTATCCAGACCTTTATTTCCTATTGTAATGGACTGGGAACATGGACAAGGTCGTTTTCTGCAACTCAGCTGGCACAGCAATAATTATCAGTTTAGGGTCAGACTGTAATTTCCCTATGTGCTCTTTGGTGAAGGAATACTCTCACAGATTTCCAGGAATTACTGCTTTACACGAAGAGCAATCCACTTGTATAAGGATGCAAAGTCAAGATCTATCTGCAATGCCTCATCCTGTTGTTCTTAAACTCAGAAGGAGCCTGTGGGCTGGGGAAAAAGGAACTGGTATAAAGCTATGAAATTACTGACAAAGCAGTGGTGTTAATGTGGAAAAACCTGACACTTAGATTTGTTAGCCTCTGGAATCATTTCCCAAGGTTAATGATAAAAACCCTATCCATCACTTAGGTCTTCTAAAACTAGTCAGAGCACTAAAAAAAAGACACTTTAGGAAAACAATGCTCTATTATCAGGGAGATAGGATGGATGACCTTATAAATCCTTTCCATCTTTGATCTTTTGTTCTGAGAGCTGTGAAAGGTGTTTTTTTTAGTCGATCTGCCAAGCCTCCGCTCTCTGGGAAAAAGCATTTCATTCTGGGCAATTCTGAACTGGTGATTTCATAACTTGACTCTCATAAAGGTTTTTTCTGTATCTTTCCTGAGATATTTATATTCTCTTTTGTAAATATTTGGAATTGTCTTGAAAATGCCATGTTCTGCTAGCTTCTTACCAGAAAACGAATAATTCTGCTGGTAAATTACAAGATTTACTTCTATACAACAAGCTCTTTTTACCTATCTGCTTATCTATGATTCTGTGAAATCAGTATGGAGAAGACTTCATGGCTTTCCAGTCAGCTCCTGTTTTAAACTGGTGTATCAAAGTCAATTAGTACAGCAGATTTTCTTTGCATTTGTACTTATACAAAAGGACAATCAGAGCCTTGCCATAGGAGTCATTCCATCAGCATGCTCTGAAAACTGCCCCAAGTGTTATTTGAACAGACACAGCACAGCATAATATTCCTAGCAAAAGTTTTTAGGTGACTAACTAATAAAAGCAGCAGGTGGAAAAAAAATTATGTCAGAAGGGGAAAAAATCAAATACCAGGTACTTCTCTTGTCAGGAACCTTTGCCTTAAATACAATTCTGAGAACAGTTTGAATAATTTCCTCTAAGACGCCATTAGAGTAACATGTGATGGAATTTAACAGCCTAATCCATAATATCTAGTAGCAAATTATCTCCTTGCTGCAGAATTGTAGGGGTTGTTCAAAAGTCCTAAAGAAAGGATAATGTTTTCCATTTAGTACTTTAGACCTTTTTGGGTATTTCTGATAGAACTCCATTATATTGCTCCATTATTTCCAAAGTGAATTACTCTAGGAATCTGGGTGGTTATTTTCAAAGCAATAGCAGTCCTTAACATAAAAGGCATCAAGAACCAGACCGGGCTGAGGTACAGCTGTGTACATTGCAACTTTTTCATCTGGAAGGAAAGATTTCCCCATGCATATGGCTGTGTTTGCTGATTTGCTTGTATAAAAAAAAAAAAAAAAAAAAAAAAAAAAAAAAAGCAAAGCAAACTAACAGTGAGACATCATCTTTGCCTGGATTGGCAGAGCTAAATCCCGATTTACACAGCTGGCAGGCATCCTTTAACACAGCAAACGACCAATACTAATGCTCCCCAGCCTGCCTGTCAGATGCTCCTTCTGTGAACATCTTTCCTCTTCCCTCAGGTATTTACCTGATAATAAGGGCCACAAATCCAAATGTTCCTCCTCAGTCACATCACAGAACGAGGAATTTGCTTTACCATCATTTTGTTGTCTGCCAATAACTTGCCTTATTAGAGTCTTCAATAGTTTTCTTACTGTTTTTTTAAGTACACTTCTGCAGCCTGCTACAGGCCAGTTTGGGGAGAAACTATGACATTTTGGGTGTGCAGATAAGAAAAGTCTCTGACCACATCCTTGGATGACAGAAAGATCCCAGACACTATTCCTTACTTCCAGAATGCTAAGTATGGTGATTATGCAGCAACATATCTGACCACCTGAACATATCAAATGGTCCAAAGTCAATGGAGCTCAAGGTTAGCAACTAAATGCACATAGCCAGAAAGTTAGCGTCATTGGATACCTCCCCCAGCTCCCACCGCAGGCAGTGGGAGATGCCTGTGAATGCCACCTCTATTTTCTCTGCTGGAAATACCTCCACAGTGCATTGTTGCTTGGTCTGCAAATAACTGCACACCAGGCTGGCAAATAGACTGGGCAATCTGAGATTGCAATTTGATGATAAAAGGGAGGCAGCAGCAATGCTGGGTAAGTTCTCTTTCAGACCAACTACCAACTTCAGGAAAAAAAAAAAAAAAAAAAAAAAAAAAAAAAAAAGTAATTTCTTATACCAGTCAGTTCAATAAGCCAATTACAGCACAGCTCCACAGTCAGACATGGTCTTTTCTAACGTTGGCATTTATCAGCCTCTCTAGTGTGACGCATGACCTGAGACGTTTCTGTTGCCTGTTGTTTCTGAGGTCTTTATTTCTTCAACCTGAGCTCTCTGAGGAAGAAATCCACGCGTATTCTGCTTGTGTCCACAACAGTTAACACAGTGTGAGTCATCAGGCAGCGTTTCCATGCATCTGATCTGGTAACAGGAGGGACTGAGACACAACATGCAGGAATTTACCCTTATGTAGCCCACAGCCCCAGCACTGCTCCCTAGGTCCTAAAAAGGCTCTGACACCACCAAGCACAAACAGGAGCCGGGTTCTAACGCTGAGCTGCAATCACATCCATTACATCAAAGAAGGAGTGAGCAGCAACTAATGCAGAATCTAAACAGCAATAAATCACAAGGACCAGATGGCTTACTTATCTGTGAACCAGGAAGGAACTAAAGCCCAGAGTGCCAAAGCTACAACAACCCAGTACAGGATGGAGCATTAACAGCAGCTACTAAAACTAGAGACTGCAGTGTCCAGCACTGTGCCAGGCTCATTGTTACTGCTGTGACAGCACCAGGAGAAATAGCTGTTAACATCTCTGAAGGCAGAGCTGTAAAACACTATGATGTGTTTAATGTGACAGGGACATGCTAGCAGAGCTCTTATACTGGTAAATATGCCTGTTAGGAGGTTTTGAGAAGGTTGAAAAGGGAGGGCTACTCAGCTCTTGGTGAGGCCACAGCTGCAGTTCTGTGTCGATTTCTGGGCTCCCCAGTACAAGAGAGACACGGGCATACTGCAGGGAGTCCAACACAGAGACGATGAGGGGACTGGAGCACCTCTCCTGTGAAGAGAGGCTGAGAGAGTTGGGACTGTTCAGCCTGGAGAAAAGGAGGGTCAGGGGGATCCCATCAATGTGTACAAATACCTGAAGGGAGGGTGCAATGATGATAGAGCCAGGCTCTTTCCAGTGGTGTCCACTGCCAAGACAGGGGCACTGGGCACACACTGGCACACAGAATGCTCCCTTTGAACACCAGGCAGCACTTCTGTGCTGTGTGAGTGACAGAGCACTGGCACAGGATGCCCAGAGTGGTTGTGGGGTCTCTTGAATATCTTCAAAAGCCACCTGGAAATGGCCCTAGGCACCCTTCTCTGGGTGTCCGTGCTTGGGCATGGCTTGTACAAGATGGCTTCCGGAGGTCCCTGCCAACCTCATTTGTGACAAGGGACAGGGGCTTGTCACAATCAGTCGGGGTGTGGATGCTTTAAAGGGCTGTTATGAAGCCTGTCCTGGACACCTTACAGCTCCCTTGTGAAGGATGACCCTCAGGCCTGGCCCAAATGCTGCTCACGAGGCTTGGGCAATGGTGCAGTAATAGACCAGCATTCACCAGTGTTGAACCAATACTGACCTAACGGAGTTTAAGAGGAAAGGTGACAAAACCTCTCATTGCTTGTTCATGGGTTGGGTTCCCTCTTCAGAGGGAGTTTTGTTCAGGATAACATCGTGACAGCACACCTCTATCAGAAAAACCCTGCCAGGAATGAGGCCAGAGCTGCTGCTATTCTGCAGCAGAGGCATCTGTGCTTCATACAGACGGTCCTGGCCTCCCTTTCGATTGGGTGAGATTTGCAAATGGGCCCTGTGGCAAATTTTTCAACAATGGGGTCAGCTCCAACTGCTTTCATCTAGCAGAGACCTGGCAACAGCACTAAAGCCAAGTATCTCTACACACCCACACAAATCTTTGCCTTTTTTAGCAAAATTCATGAAAGCAATAGTATCAGAATTCCTTCTTTCAACTAAAGATTTGTCCCCAAAACAATAGAAATACATATTTACCTATGCCTTCTTTTGTTGCTTCAGTTTGCTCCTTAGCTTCTAAACCTACCATTGCTCTTCCATTTCTATATATTGTGCTACCCAGCTGACATATTGCTAACCCCATGCCAAAGCACAAGCTGTAATAACGCTAGCAGACCAGCGTTTCAGAGAGCTTTTTCTCACTAACCTGTGTCTGACCTTTAATTGATAAACAGCAAAGTGGATCTGATAGTGGGGTGATGCAGAGGCCTTATATCTCTCTATAACTTCAATTGATTGCCCTTAAAATTGAGATAAAGTGATACAAGACTGCAGTATCTGATATAAGAAAACACATTACTTAGCACATGAGCAGAATGCCAAGGCAGAACAAGGAAAGGTTAGACAATTGGAAGAAATGGAAGGGAATGTGCAACAAAAATCTCTTTGCTGAGAATCTCAGCTGGACTATCAGAATTAGTTATGCAGTTGTCTACCGATTAAAAACATCTTGTTTGATTAGTCTTAAAGCTTACTAGGGAATTTAGCTACACAAATCATTAATTTCAACGAGCATGTTAGCAGCTAACTACCTTTGCTGACTTTGAAAAATGCAGAGTTTTGACAGGATTTTTTTTCCATGAATTTCTCATAGACTGAGAGCAGCGACAATGAAGGAAGGTGCTACTACATGCATGATTTTATCCAAAGAAACCTCTAATGTGGTATTTTTTTTCAGCTACTACTGCTGTTATTAAGGAGATGAATTTAGAAATACTGCTATAAATAGAAGGCCATGTTCATGACCATGTGCTGTGAGTCATTGCTGTTAATTATTCAGATGCCTTCTCAAGATACCTGGGGATTCACAAGAATGAATGGTTGCAGAATTCAAATTAGTTATTTAGCATTGTTACTAATATATATGTGTATATATCTGTTTGGTTTTGTCCTGTTTACAGTTGCATTGTATAATTTAAGAGAAGGAATTGTATCATATGTAAGAAGTGGCTAGTCACACGACACAGTGAATAATGAACTCAGTGTGCAAAACAGCTGACAAATCCCCCATGCTAAGCTATATTGTATGCAAACTATTTGTCAGGTGCTTGTGACTAACAGATTGATTTTTCTAGAAATCATGACCAGTTAGTGGACAGCTGACTAAACCAAAAAGAGGCAATATTTCTAATGTGAGTTCTTAGAAACAAATTGCTTTCACAGGTTTATTAACTACCATGATCCGAAAGTGTTTTGTTTTTTTTGTTTGTTTGTTTGTTTGTTTTTGCTTCTGTTCCTGTTTCAGTTGTTGAGTCTGGTTTGTTTGTTTGTTTGTTTGTTTGTTTTTGGTCTGTTTTTGAGAATTAGGAACAAAGTACAGACAGTATTGATAGAGCTAGACTGAACTGGAGGGAGCAAATGTCCACTTTCAAGCAGAAAGCAGAAACAAATAATAGCTTCAGGAATAATAGTAATAATTACTTTTTTCAAAATAAAATAAAATAAATACTGGGAATGTGCCCACCCTGGAATGGAATTGTCTATACCATTGAATGAGTATAATGGCCCCTGGCCTGATTCTGGTGCAACTAATACCTTCCCAAACCATTCCCAGGTACTGCTCAGTAGTTAGCACCAGCTAGGGTATATTCCTGGCAGGCTTTGTGCCTGGAGCCACATGATTTCAGAGACTTAGGGACCTAGCCATTAGCAGCATGGATGAAGGAGATCCCACACCAGCTGCTCTCACTGCCCAACAATATGACATTTGATCAACTATGCCTGATGTAATTGCTTTCCTAGGAAAACTTCTCACCATGCAATATCTGCTCTGCTTCCCAGACGGGTGGAGCACCACTTTCTTGTTATCATCTGTCTGGGACCCTGAGACAATCTCGGTTTCATGGACACTTATATCTGTCCTTGTGTTTTTGTTCCTTGTGGGAGGATTCTTTCCTGCTCTCTTGCTAAACCAACATTCAATTGCTTCTTGCTGAGCCCTACAGTTCAGTGACTGTAGATGTGCAAGGAGTGCTCTTGTGCAGTAGTCCGCCTTGCTCTCTTTAAAAGGCTGAGCGACCCTTTCCAAAACTTCCCATTAATGTCTCCTTGTTTTTTAAGAAGTCTACAATCATTATGGTTTAATATAACAGTCCTGACCCTGCCATCACTTTGCCTCAGTCCAAAAGTGTCCCCACTGAAGGCAGTATATCCCCATTTCATCTTCACTCACCCTGTCTCCAGCAGGCACAGGCCACCTCTCTTTTCGTCATTATTTCCCTTTGCTACAATTCCCACAGGTAAAAGCCAGCTTACCTCCTCCAGAGGACAGCCTAGCTGAGGTCTCAGGTGTGCTAATGTCAGTAAAAAATGACAAAAATCACAAATAAATGAAAGCAAATTAGTATTTCCTTCCTTGATATCAGCTGTTATTCTGGTCTCAGATCAGTTGTATGGATCATGTGCACACCTAATGGCACAATTTGGCAGCAAAACTTTTTTAACACAGAAAAAGACACAAGAAGGAGAGAGGATCATCACATACAGAAGAAGGAAAATCAATTCACCTCACTGCTTGGACGTCTTGCAATGCCCTGCCATGCTCTGAGAACACAATTAAGGAAGAACCAAGGTATTACAGCTGTAACAAAGCCTTTTCTCCCATGTCCTGAGCAGGACTGATTTGAATCCTTGACCCCACTGGGTGTAAGGGAGACCTCTGCAGGGCTGGGTACTTGCTTGCCCTGATAAAACCTCAGACAGACTGGAAGCATGCCTGCCTCCTCCTCCTGGAGAGTGCTGCAGAATGGCTGTGTCATGGCTGCTGGGACTGACAAGAATAGAGCCTCTACAAAGAGCCATTGTTACCCAGCCAACACAGATGCGATGTTTTGCTTCTTTACAGTTCACGTTAGTCAACAAAATCCATCAACCGACTAATTTATGTCTTGCAATGGGTGAGGGAACAACAAAAGCAACGTGTCTCATTTAATCTTAGTCTTTGAGGCAGATGCCAGTGGGTTTAGTGCAATTTTAGTGCAATAATCTCTTGTATATAGAAATATCAGGTGCCAGGTGCCCCTCTAGTAACAGGCTGGGGAGAACTCTGCTGTGACTCCCTTTCTGATGGTTGTGCAGAGCCTCCACAGTCAGTGGCATCACCAACAGGAGCTGCTTGTCTTTGGCAGGGCAGCTCCCAAAATGTTCAATACAAAGTACTACCAATGAAAAGCTGAATGCAGGAATTTGTGCCTCTCTGCCTTGTGAGCACAGCAACTGACCTAAGAATTGGTACTCATTTTCCTACGTCTTTGAAATCCATGCCATTGAGCAAGGCTTATTCCTGAGGCTAAATTCGCATCTTGCTACCTTGGAAGAAATTTGAAAGGCCACTGTGAAAACTAAAGGGTCATACTTGATTTGCACCCTTATTAAGGAGAACAATCACTTTTTAAAAAATTATTATTATTTTTTCCTTTTTCTGTTCTATTTCTTTTCTCTTTTTTTTTTTTTTTCCCCTTTTTTTTTTTTTTTCCCCCCTTTTTTTTTTTTTTTTTTTGAGGGGGGGGAAGGGCGGTGGGGGTGGTGACTCTAGGCGTTTGGAGTCTTCTAGTATTTTTTTCATCAGCACAATTTAAGGGAACCAAATCAGTCTGTAAGTTGCTACAGATTGTTGCTATGAATTATCCCAAAGCCTTTGTGCCCGCATATTGATTGCTTTAAAGTCAAGTGAAAATAGATGCACAGCTTAGAGGAGCCATAAAAAACCCTCTACAAGAGCAAAGGGATTATTCATCCATACCATTTAGAAATGTAGCTTGTAGGTACATGGGTATGATTAGTGAATAAGTGCAGCTCTGACAGTTTCAAAATTGTGACACATACACACAGCCAACTGTCTGCCAATTCCTTAAATAAACTGATTATCTAGAAAGAAGCTTTTTTTTTCTGATTAGTAACAGAAGATTCAGGTAGGGACTTTTATTTTCTGGGAAGGTATAATGACTTGAGTCGTAGTCTGATTTTATAACACTACCCAAATCAAGGCATTATTTCAAATATTTATTGGAATTGTTGCTGTGGCTATATCCTTAGTCTGCAGTGAGCTGTTTTATAATGTATGACTTATAATTGTATAGGTTCTCAATGTGCTGTGGCCAGACTTTGTTCCTCTCTCTGCCTGTCGACTCAATTGGTTGCTATCTCTTTTATGCTAGATTAGCACTTATTAGTTCTGATAGATGTTTCCCTTTCAAGTTGCTAGTTTGACTTTGTATCTGGGTTAGGATACACAGGACGAACAGTCCCAGCTCTTCCAGTTTTTTCTCAGGAGAAATGCCCCAGTCCCTTCAACCATCTTCATGGCCCTTCACAGGACTCTGCAGTAGCTCGATGCCCCTTTTGCAATGTCCTCCATGTTCTGAGAATGCAACCAAGAAAAGCCCGAGGTATTACAGCTGTAACAAAGCCTTTTCTCCCATATCCTGAGCAGGACTGGTTTGAATTCCTGACCCCACTGGGTGTAAGGGAAACCACTGCACTGCTGGGTACTTGCTAGCCCTGATAAAACCTCAGACAGACTGGAAGCCTGCATCCCTCCTCCTCCTGGAGAGCTCTGCAGAATGACTGTGTCAAGGCTGCTGGAGAAGCTGATAAGAAAGTCTGCCTATCTTGGAAAAGTGGGGTGACTCAGGAAGACACCCAGAATGCCAGCTGAGACTGGACACCACTTACTACAGGGATAAAATAAGATTAGAGCAGTCCTACTCCTGAAACATGCTTAACTGAGTATCCTAGCAAAAGCTGCAGTGAGCACACTATAGGTTCCAGAGGGATGGTGCAAGAGGTTTGCCCACAAGGAAGGTTGCTACCTGTCAGTACACAGAAAAAGAACTCTTTTTGCATTTTTTGCATCTTTGCTCAGATTGCATCTGACCCCTTCTAAAGCATGTGCTTACTATTAGTACTGGATATTTTTGCCTTCAGTACAAACAATCTATTTCTGAATTTCATGACACTCTTTAAAGTTAATATCTTATGGTAATGAGTTCCTCAGGCTAATTGTGCATTGTCAAAAAAAAAAAAAAAAAAAAAAAAAGCCTTCCATCAATTTCTCTGAATATATTTGTTATACCAATTAAAGGACTTCACTTTCCATGGCAGTTTAATACTGCTGTTAGTTTGAATTCTTCATACAGCTGCTGGATATATAGAGGTGCAGGCTAATCATAGTCCTGGAAATCAGGAATTTATGAGTTCCTCTTCTAATATCAGTTGCTCAGGAAAGGCTCTTTATTAAGCACTCCTTAGCCTCTCTGTATAGTTTAGTCTGAACTAATATGTGCAAATGCATGTACTTTGGTATCTATACTGAACAAGGACAGGATTGCTGAGCACTGACACCTCCAAGGTGCTTGGAGACCCTGTCAGGACAGGCCCAGTTTCGTGTCAAGAGAATGCAGGGAGAACCAGTTCAGGTGATTCCCTGTGATAGGTTAAACTAACAGAGACTGGTATTTGTTTTCCTTCACATGAACGTGTTTAGTGAGGCTCAAAATCAATCATGAAAGAGATGTTCAGAGCTAAAATACACAATCTTTTTTAAAAAAATAAAAAAATAAAAAATAAAAAAAAATATTTGGTTGTGTTGGGGATTTTTGCATTAGAAAAAGCCTTTTGGCTTGGACACCTGGCTGCCTCAGCTTTATGTGTATATCAGGAAGGAATTTGTAAGAAAAAAATAAATAAATAAAAAGGGACATTTGGCAGGGAAAATTTCTAAAGTAAGACATAACAATTAATCTTTATTAGGTCTATTAGTCTTGCAAATATGGGAAGTGTTTATTCCTTACATTCTTTAGAGGAGTTTACTTGCTGCCTGTTCAGGTCTGGTTCTGTTTTGCTCCTCCCAGCTTTCTAAGCTCCCACTGATGTGACACCAGCCAATTACCCAACCATGCTGCCTTAACCTTTCTTTATGCTGAGCCACTCGAGAGAGACAGTGACTCCACGACAGATTACTGCATTTCCAGAAAGGCTGTTGTAAACCAAATGATGCTGCATTGTGTGTTCCCTTCAGTGTCTTCTGGCATCACTGATAATGGGCTATCACTCCTTCTGGGCTGCTGCTATCTTTGCTGTATTTAACATTTAGGGAGATAATTCTGGGAGCAGGGTTGTACACCTAGAGCTGCCAACAGCACTGAGGGGGTGGTTTTGCTTCATGCTGAGCAATGGAAACTGAATGGCAAAAAAATCCCTCTGAATTTAGATTTAGAGCCCACAAGTGCTGAATAAGCTCAAGGTAAGCTGCGGTGCGCTCAGCTCCCCAGAGAGCTGTACCTTACAAACCAGCCTCTAGGGCTGGAAAGCAGGTTTCCAGTTCCCTTTTTGTCAGTATGAACCTGGGCTGAAGGGATTCACTTCTCAAGTAGACATCTCAGGTGTGGAGGTATCCAGGAGGGATGCAGCGCTGCCATTGGCACCACCACCTGATGCTCCAGCCCCATAAACCCCACTGCAGTGGAGCAAGAAATGACAAGTATGATTGAATTCCTCAAGATGGTTTGGAAAGCACAGAGAAAACAAAGAATCTGATTAGTATTATGGTTTATGATTGTCACAAGCCCTTGAAAACACAAGTTAGTTCTCATTTACCTGCCACCTTGACTTTGGAAATCCTAAAGCACATCAGCTGTAGGAAATAACAGACTGACTCCATTTGGGCTATGCTACAGACAGCACCTGCAGATGTTTTCAAGGCGAAGAGGGAGGATAGATTTCTTGTCAGGAGCCAGGCTTCCTCCCAGAACTCAGGCTTTCTTGGCTTAGACTGATTAAAAGAAATTTCTGCACAAGACCTTTGGCATTCCTGAAAGATAAAAACTGGGAAGGAGCCAACTACTGATTTTGTTCTGGGGCCTCCAGCTAACTTTTCCTCACTGTTTGATCCATTAAGGGAATGCAGGATACGCAAAATGACTGGTTTACCCATCAGTACTGACCAGATGAGGGTTTTTGGAAAAGCCTTGGGCTGGTTTCCTCCCCCCACATTCCTATCCCTCTTATGGTTTCAGCAACTCAGACAAATGGTCGGATACACCCGAGTGCACAGCCCTGCAGCCCAAAGGGGTTGATGCCCTCCTAATGACTCCTGTGTTCAGGTATTTCCAGAAGGAGGAGAAGACAGGAGGGAGGGAAGACAGAAGAATGTGTGAACAGCTTTTTTTTCTTTTTCTTTTTCTTCTTTTTTTTTTTTTTTTTTTTTTTTTTTTTTTTTTTTTTTCCTAGCTCAGTCTTTGTTAGAAGAGCTGTCAGCCATGCACCAGGCAAACCTACAGCTCCATGTTATGCCAAGCAGCTTTGCAAGTCCCCTTGCATGGATAGCAGGGTCCTGTCCAAAACACTGAGAAGATCCAACTGGAGCATTACAATTGGCTTGCTGAGATACTAATTATGATTTGCTCAAAACTCTTGTGCAGGCAGCACCACGACAGACCAAGTTTTGCATTTAGTCACATGTATGAAACCTCATTAGGGTTTCACAAATGTAAATAAAGGCAGGGTTTGGCCAGAAAGGCAGTTTGCAAAGCAGACCACTGCCAGCTTCATATGAGTGACAGGGGTCAGTCCTTGGGGTTCATACAATGACTTAGGCATTGCAGACCTTACACAGACCCATGTGTGTGCTTTGAGCCTGTGAGAAATTTGTGAGGGATGCACTCCATGAGCCTGCAAAAGCACCGAGACTGCAATGAAATTGCAGCATGCCTTTTTACCCAGCAGTGACTGGAAATACTCAGGGGGGTGTGCCACTCCCCTCCATTTTAGTTTTCTTGGCAAAGTGAGGTACCAACTCAGGTATCAAAAGCAAACAAGGATTATTGCTTCCTCCTGTTTCCCCCCCCCCAGCAGCTGAGACTGAGCTGACACAAGAGCGAGAGGACAGGCTCAGCTTGCCAGAGAACCAGTCGAAATCTGAAGTTATTCAGTTGAAACCAGTAACAGGACTGGGATCAAAATCTGGCTTCATGCCCAGCTGTGGAGTCCTGTATGAACAGACTAAGAAAAAAAAAAAAAAAAAAAAAAAAAAAAAAAAAAAAAAAAAAAAAAAGCAAGCTATTGATTGCAGACAATGTCTGCAGCAGAAAGTAGAAATACTCAGCTTTTGAGCGACTTGCTCTGAGATATTTGAAGCACCTTTAAATAAACACCTAAACTGTAATGAGCTTATGCGTTAAATGAATGAGTGTGGAAATTAGGACATGAGATATTTGCATAGTAGCTAGGAGATAAATGTTGGGGGCAGTCCAAGCTGAAGAATAGTATCTATTGTTTCCAGCAAGCTAGTTTTCATAAAATAACATGGACTTCCTGTACATAAAACTCTCATATCAGCACTGCTTACAATGATATTTGGTAAAACTATTAAGAAATCAAGTACATGGAGGGGGAAAATTTAACTCTAGACAAACTTTAAAGGTTTAAACCTAATCTGCAGTAAATCTGTATGCTTAAAAGGTCTCTGTACTTTATTACTTTCTATCCAGCATTAAGTAAGTGCAAATATATGCTGGTGAAAGACAGTGGGTTTTCATTTCAGAATGACTGGATTTTATGCATATTTATACACATGAAGAAATACAGACATTAATTAATGACCTCCTCAGGTCAGAAGACCTGCAATAGCTAGGGACCCTAGTTATTCATGGCTATGAATAGTTCAAGGTTTAGTCTAACAGGGTTAGCTTGTGATATGCACTAGGTAATATAATTAGTCACTGGCAGAGGAATTCATCCTTACTGTGGCACAATGCGGGTCAGTTTTCTCCGTGTGAAATGCAGTCACCCAGATACAGATCTCCAAGACCAGTGGAACAATTATTAATGCTGCTTAAGAAAAAAGTTAGAAAACAAACAATGGTAAAGTGGCAAATGCCACAGGGAGTTTTAGTACCGTAAGCAGGGAGGAAAAATTTGCCAGGTTTGCCTAGTTTGTAAGCCCAGCCTCTTGATAGTCACAAATATATATATATATATTTGCGGGGGGTTGGACATTTCCTGAAGAGGTAAGCAAACAGGAGTCATTAAACCCAAATCAGTATGTAAGTGACGTGGGAGTTGTGTGGGTGTCCTGGAGAAGAACAGCTCTTATTTTGTCTTACCTCGCTCCCTATGCATCTGTCTGGGGCCATGGTTGGACACAGGCCTATGGACTTGGTGCACCTGGGGCTGACTTGCTCTGCTGGTCCTTATGCTTTTGTGACCCCTTACAAACAAGAAACTGCTGAAAAATAAATAAATAAATAAAATAAAAATAAATAAATAAATAAAAAGTGGTGCTGCTTGACTTCAGAAACAGGCATCTGGAAGGCCAGGCCTCAGTTTCACACAATTACTCCAGATTTACTATGAAATCAACATAGCTGGAAATCCAGGCTCTGTGTCTTAAATAGGCCTAAGGACCCCTAGGGCCCCACTCCTCCTGACTTTCCTAAAACTCCTAATGAATTTGGCAGGACCTCAGTGCCAGTGAGAATGGGGCAAGGTGCTTAATGTTTGCCTAAATGCTCTTTTTGTCCTTCCTGTCAGTCTGTGTCACACCAGCAGATGCTAGGAGCAAAAGGCCAGGCCCCAGGTGGTCTAAGCTGCAGTAGTTCTGTGGTAGCAAGAGCAGAGCAATGCCAGGCTATATCACTTCACAGATTGTATTATCAAGACTGGAAAGGATTATTTTATGTGTAGTTTTTTTTTTTTTTTTTTTTTTTCCTGCTGGCCAGAAAAAGTCAGATTTTTTTTTTTTCCTTTTCTTTATACTACTTTCTTTTTACTCTTCCAAGGTCATCTTTTGATAGGAAACAAGTGGTCAGATAATGATAGGATATGTGTGTCAGAAGAAGGCAAAATCAGAGATGCTGTAATATGGCTGAATATCTTTTTCCAAGGAAATTTGTTTGTTACTTAATCCCCTCCTCCACACTGCCCACTCTCACTGAACACTGCTTCCTATTTATAGAGATCCTGTTGCAGTCTTTTCATGTCTCACAGTTTTATTTCCACTGAGTCTTGTAGGGGCTCTGAGGAAAATATTATCACCCCCTAGAATCCACTGAGAAGTGGATGGAGATCCTGAGCCTGAGAGATACAAAGCCAACTACCTCTACCTTTGAAGAGCCTTTGAAGAGCCACACCAGACATGACTATGAAGAATGACAAAAAGGTTTTGGGACAGCTCTGGGAAATAATCCCAAGTCCTCTGATACCTGAATGAGTGCATAAGTCATCCCCCTTGTCAGCTTTTCATAGAGGTGGCCCCCTTCCTGGGACTACCCAAGGGTCAGCCCCTCAGGCTGTAAATGCAGCAGGATGATAACTCATCAAAGCAGGGCAGCTGCACCTGCAAGGGAAGAAAAAAGGGAGCAGGGGGAGGTTTTCCTTCCTGTCTACTTGCTCCTTGCGAAGGTTTGCAGGATAAATCGGTTTAGGTCAGGTTGAACCTTTTAGAGCCTGACAGATATTATGTTATGAGTATCCTTCATTTCAGATATGACAGTAGGAGAGTCAAGCACACACATCCACCCAACACAAAGTTTCAGTGCTCTGAGCAGGCAGGTTTCGGTGACTATTACTGTGGGAAAGGCGTGGGGGTGTGTATTTCTTTATGCAAAAGCATGTAGGGCAGCACAGCACAAGAATATAATAAGGAAAACCTAGAACAGCCTGACTAGGGCAGAGAGGGTCCCAAAAAATGTGATTCTAAAATATATAACTGGACTTTGGATGCTGAACTGGGGCTGGGAACTGGCTGATTGCTCCTGTGCTCAGGGAAAACAGACATAGTATGTTCCTGTAAATACACTGTAAATAGATTAAATGACCCTACCCCCAATTCCTCCTCCTAAATAAAAATTGCCTATAATAGCCCAGACTTTGGCAGTCTGTTCAGATCAGAATGGATCAGACTATCCTTCCCATTTCTATTTCAAACTGAATGTAACTAAACATGTCATAACTGGTCAAGTTGGTGATTTACTACCTTAGCCTCCCAGTTCATATCTAGATGCTAATTTCTGCTCTTCAGTTATTCCATCTAGCAGGAGCACCGATAAGGTTTTCAAAGAGGCTGTCTTGGGAGGGCCTTGCCCTTAGACCATCAATATCTCATCTTGTGCCCCATACAACTGCTGTGCTCAGAAGGAAAGATAGGAAATATAATCTATTCTTTTTCATACCTCTGTACCATAGGGAATCATACAGTGCAAACTGGCATGCCAGGCCCTTTCATGGAAAAGCACCTCTAGACTTATCAAACTGGGCTCTTTCTCCAGTGCCTTTGGCACTTAATGCAGTTTCTTTACATTCCTAAGGATTCCCCACAGCAATCTCTGACACGGGCACACATAAACACAAGTACTCAAAGGCGTTTACTCTCCTCTCCTATCACTTAATGCATAAGGATGGACAGAAAAAAAAAAAAAAAAAAAAAAAAAGTTAGGAGATCACAGAAATAATGACAGAATCATGGAGATGCTGCTGACAGGGAATTATAACTGCTACAGCTGAACACAGCTAATATATCCTGCTGCATTGCATTGGAGACATGGAAAAGAAACATACATGAAATAACATCCCATCACATATAAGTTTATTTCATCCCTTTATGGTGTAGCAAAAACAGTGAAGTAGGCAACCCCTTCAAAAGGCTTCTAGACTGCTTTGTTGATAAAGAAAATAGAATGGAAGTGCCTTGTAAATTATTGATATCACATATTCCATGTGAACTTTTGACATGGCTGTCTCCCTGCTGTCATTCACTGCATGCCATAATCCTTTCCTTTCCTGCCAGATTTCAATCTGTTCCATATAACCCTTGCTATTCCTCCAGCAAGGGAATTCAGCAGCAGCGTAGATTTTGTACAAGAATTGCATTTTATAAATCATTCCTGCATTTAGCCTCCTGGCAAGCAATCACTTAACATGTTTTAGCCTCTCTCACATTGATTCTCAGGAGTTTACAGGTCTAAGCTTCAGTAACAGGATCCTGTCTTTGGATAAAGAAGCTACTGAAAAGTATAGAAGTCAGACCTCCAAGAGTCCTCAGGTGTGAACAAATTTTTCAGAAGAGCTCAACTGTCTTTAAGCCCCTGTGTAGAGGTCAGATGTTCGAAAGTGCCCAATACTGTAATAGCTCCCACTGTAATCCTTTTAGCTAGATTTTAAAAGCCTGTGTGTTGATTTATTTGAAGCCTCTGGACTCAGTACTGAGAGTAGAGCTCTGAAAAATTCAGCAGTATTTTATCAACAAAGGCTACAAAAGAATAAATGTTGCAGTCTGAAACTAAACAAAAAAGAAAAAAAAGAAAAAAAAAAGAAATTAAGAAAACAACAACAACAAAAAAATTAACATAGAAACTTCTCTCATTACTTTTTCTGTTTCATTTTACTGGGAGCTGCACCAAAATCCTACCACTAAGAAAAAAAAAAATAAAATAAAATAAAATAATAAAAAAAAATCTATGAACTTCTGAGTAAGTACAAAAATAGCTTGATAGTTTCCAGGTTAAAGGTTATCTGTAGCTGCATTGATTTCAAAATTTCACCTTAGCCAAAAGTTAAACATTGACACAGTTTGAAACAAAACTCTTAAAGGCTACCATTGCTCACTGCAGACAGTATTAATTTGTAGGCTTTATGCCCTTGCTTTTCTTCCTGAGACAAAATTATATCATATCAGCTGGTCTGTCTGCAGGCTATTCTAAATCATTTGATAAATGCCCGAGTGCTACTTATTATCTTTCCATTGTTCTATATAATACAGCAGACTGACTGAAAGATAAGAGGGGCCCAGACCAAAGACCAAAGCCCAAAGAACTGCTAACCATCCGGTATCAGTTTGATAATCAAAAGCTTGTAAGGTAGGAGTTTGATAACCATGGTTATTGCTGTTCCTCTTGCCCCAAGATGTTTTGTACCAAATTAAAAACATTTATGAGCTTGAAATTAAGGTTTTAGTTAGGTTTTTATAAATTCATTTCGTACAGAGTTTTAATTGTTTATCTTGTGTGTATCATCATTTCACATCTACACATTTTACAACCAGCAGATGACCTTGAAATGAGGTAGAGAACAGCATAATGTTATACTTCCTCACACCAAGGTTGCAAGTGACTGAGTAATGCTTTGGCATCACTTGCTGAGCATCACCAAGGACCTTTACAAAACAAGAAAACTCTGTAAACACAAAATGAAATATCAATTTGTTTCACTACCGCAGAAATCCTGGAAAGGGGTGGAAGAGAATTCCCCCTCAATCCATGAAAAATGGCTGAGGCAAGAAAAACTGGGTGCTGTAAATAGCAAAATTCTGAAACTCAGTTTTAAGTATTTTTGTGAGTAACATAGCAGACAAATAATTCATGAGGTGCTCAACAGTGCCAAGGTTAGTGAAACCCTTTATAATCATCTGGCTATCATCTAGCTGTAAAATCTAAAATGACTTGGGTGACCTGCTCTTACAAGCATATTTTTCTCCTGAAATTTAAGTGGCAGGAGAAACTGTAGTAGATGAGTGGTTATAGCAGGAGAGATAGTGAGGTATTAGTGCAGGACTCCACTGAAATTTGTGTGATACAGTGTATAAGTCTAGATAATCAGGAATCCTGAATTCAAACTGGAATGAGCATAGGGAAGGACTCCTAACATTAAAGGGAACCTGATTTACTAGAGAAGTACTGGACAGAAAGTCTGCCAGACAGAAAACACCATCAAGGAATATAAAGTACTTAAGAGACAGTCTGAGGCCCATGTTAAGGCTGAGCACTAGGACTGCTCCTGGCCCTTCTAAGTAGCCAAGTGACATTGCCACTTCATTTTGGAGAACTAAGTTGCTCAGTTGCAACTCAGAGGTGGAGAGAGAGCCATCAAAATCCTCTGAAATCCACCAGGACAGTGCAAGTTGCACCGAGTAGAGCTGAGATCACAGGAGGAAGCGTGCATCTTACAAGTGACTGGCAGCACAAGTCCGAGGCACTTTTCCACAAAAGATGGTGTAAATGATGCTTTTATGTCTTCCAGAAATGATGAAACTACCCTGCGATAATGCTGGGGATGGGGAAAATTCCTCGCTTCTCTTTCTGAAGAGGAACTACCATGCAATGAACAATAGTGCCTGCTTCAGAAACAGCATGTGTTTTTCACCCAAGAAAACATCATTACACAAAACACACAAATGAGCACTAGAAATAGGTCCCCAAACCCTGCACTGTGCCATGGTACATGACTGTACCATGATTTCTCAGCAAGGCAACTGTAGTGTTTTTTCTGTATAAGACCAATTAATGACATGAAAACAAATAAATACAAATTGGAAGTGAATAAATGTAGCCTAAAAATTAGTGGAAAATGTAATCATCATTATTAAGGTGGACAAGATTCTAGAAGGAAAATCCAGAAGCATTAGGTGAAACAAATAGTTGATTAAAGGATGGGAAGGTAATGTGTGGCCAAAGGGTTTCCTTGTTCCTTACTGGGAGCTGTTTTTTTCCATTATTCTGTTCTTTTTATCCTTTCCTCTGTACTGGTGGGAGTATTCACCACCTGTGCTTACCTCTCCCCTTCCGTTGTACTCTATTTTCTCTAGATGGACACAGACTGTTGAAAGTGGAAGGCATATATCTGGGCTAATCCCTTCTTCATTCAAGTTAACTTAAAGTTCATTGAGAACTGAGGTCTTAATAAAGGTGGAATACAGTCTGAAGAGCTGCAATAAAAAATGCCTAATGGCTTGTGTAGGATGTCAATTAATGTGTTTCATGAAGGAAGATTGTTGGTAACTCAGTGAATATTCTGAGATACTTTCCACTCCAACAAGAACTTAACTATTTTACATGCCATAGTCTGTATAAATCACCCACTGAATTTCACCCTCTAATGTCTATAAACTAAAGGCAATACATATTCTTACCACATAAGCAATAAATAGGAAACATTCAAAAAGACCAGAACTTATGGGATACCTATTAGTTCCCACAATAAAAGAACGCAAATCAAACCCAGCAGCTGAAGAGCAGATGAGTGAATGATTATTCTGAGCCTCTAATGAAATGATATTTTGAAAGACATTATACAGATTGATTAGAGATTAGCTGATGGACAAAACTGCCCACTCTGTCCACTGTTATAATGAATCTACCTACAATACATCTCATGTGAATTTGCGCTGGTGTGTACATTTATACAAGTGTGCATATGCATTTGTGTTCTTTGTTGTACATTATTCATCGTTGTTTCTACACAGTGTGAAAAATAGTCTAACTTGCAGAGATTCATACTTCAGACTTCCCTATGAATACACTTTCAAGGTAGGACTCCTGGAATGACTCATTTTCAGTACATGTGACAGTCATTTCAATTAACACATTTATCAGTGTATTTACAACATGCAGAGGGAAATAAAGATCCTGTGAAAGAATGAAGCAAGATGAATCAAGCCTCTCACTTAGATTAAAAAAGAAGCAAAACTAAATCATTACCACAAGTTAATACTGAAGCTAAAAGCATACTAAGAATACAAATGAAGATTGGATGCTTATACCATTAAGGATGATATTCAGAGAAACAATAGTCAGGATTAAAAAGAAAGCAGGATCAAGATCTTCTGTTATATAAATATTGTCGGTTCCATTAGCTTCAGCAGAACCATGCCAACAGTCATTAGTGATGGATCTGACCTGCAGTCTCAGAACCTGTGTATTTTAGATATACAATCTAACCTTGAAACCAAGGCTTAGAAACTGTTCCTGGGGAAAAAAAAAAAAAAAAAAAAAAAAAAAGTTCAAAGTCTTGCACATGGGCTGGAATAATTTCATACAACAGTAGAGGCTGAGGTCAGACTAGGAAGCACCTCTGCTGAAAAGGAACTGGGTTGCTGCTGGACAATAAGTTGAACACGAATCTGCAATGCAGTCTTACAGTGACAAATGTCAACTGCATAATGGACTGCATTAGCAAGAACACAGCTGACAGTTTGAGTGAATTGATTTTCCCTTCCATTTGGCACCTGTGAAGAGTGCATGTCTGAAGTACTGTGTTCAGTTTTGGGCTGCCCAGTACCAAGCTAAATTCCATCAGAGACCCACTGAGATGGTTAGTGACTGAAACAGATGATGTACTGTAAACAGGCTCAGGAAGCTGAGCTTGTTTAACTGTAAGAAGAGAAGTCTAAGGGGAAGCAGAACCATATTTTCAACTACCTAAGAAAGATTAAAGAAGAGATGAAATCAGACCAAGATGTAACATACCCAAGTTACAGCTAATGAAAATTAGACATATCAGATGGTTTTAAGGGAAAAATTATTCACAGTTAGGGTGGTCAGACATTGAAAAAGAGGCCCAGAGAGGCTGTGCAATCTCCATCCTTGGAGATTTTCAAAGCAAGATAGCACAATGGCCCTGAGGGACCTCATCTAACATTGACTTCACCCAGCCTTGGCCTCTAGTGGTCCATTTGAATTATATAATTGTGTAATTCTGGAAAAGAATAGAAAAAGGGTGTAGAGAGAAAATCAGAAATGTCAAGGCACAAAATGAGATTCAAGAATCAAGGAATACACCAGCCAGATAATTGTTGCCTAAGCTGGATACTGAGCCAGACCCAAAGAATCATCATTTGGTTGTAATAGACTAAACAAAGACAAACTTCTTCTCCCTTTGAAAATCAAAACACTGCAGGCTTCTTGTAGTGAGGTAAATGAAGATAAGAATAACCTTGAGCTACAGTCACACTATTTATTCATTGCTTATTTAAGACATAGCAACCTATTGTATATTGCTGCAATTTGTCTAGCTAATTATATAGAGCTACAGTTACACATTGTGGCTAATTGCTGGAATATACATCCTTTGAAGCCATTAAGAGTACTACCACTGACTCATTTGAGGTGTCTAATTTAGCCTTCTGAATTATCTGACTCATCTCACCAGGCTCTTCTCAGTAGGCTTTTCTAATGTTGCCTTTTAGAGGAGGTTGTCTCTACCACTGACTACACGGAGAGCTTGTGGAGACTAACCCAACAGAGATACCCAGAGCTAGGCTCCATTAATACTGCCTTTTTTTTTTTTTCTTTTTTTTTTTTTTTTTCTCCAGGATAAAATGGAAATGGTAATAATTGCCTACTCCCACATTCCACGTGTGTCTGTTGGTGTAATATGAATTTAACAACAGGAATACTAATATACCCATGCCGTTTGCCAAAGTATTGAAAGATTAGAAGAATAAATTGGAGGAAAGATTGCTGACTGCTAAAATGCCAACTTTTCGTCAATGTCAATTACAGTATTTAGGGCTGTGTGAATGCCCTGGCAAAGATAAAAAGTTGAAAGGACAATCAGTGAAATTGGGGTTTGCAGAAAACTATGTGAAGATATGAAATAAATAAATAAATAGATGGTTATTGAACAAAGGAAGCTAATCTGTTCTAAGAAGGCTTCAGCGAATAAAGGAGCATGCAGAGTTTTTCTATTTGTGATTTATGGTCACTTGAGTGGTGGTTACACAGGTACTCAGGGGTTTATGAAGCATCAAACATGTTCTGAGAAGCGCATAAAAGAAAACAAAAAATTTAGAGTATATTCAAGACACAGCAATGTGAGGCCAAATACAGCAGCTGCAGAATATATGTTATATTCATATATATTCTAAATATTTTATTCTATTAAAATAGATTTGCTGCTGTAACTATGATAAATGAATAGGGCAGGAGGAGAGACACAAATATTTCATTTCTAGAATGAAATTACCACTTTGTGGAAAAAGTGAAAACTACAAAGAAAGAGTTACAGATGAGGAGAAAAGTGTGAGAGAATAGTCAGATGAATATGGCCATGCTGTCAAAGACAGCTGAAGGTAGAATGTTGGTTCCGAGATCTGATTAGGAAAAGAATATTTGTCATTTTAGTTAGGTCAGTGCCAGTGGAGTTGAAGGAAGGAATTAGAGAGGGGATGGATAATAGGAAAGGACCTCCAAAAACTGATTCTAAGTACTACATCTAACATTTCTGAGGTTGAAAGCAAGGGGTTTTGACAATTGCAAACTAAAGCAGGGCTGTATTTTATGAAAAGATGTAATTGAGAGGAGAAGGAGCATGAAGGAAGAACCAAGGTTAGGAGAAAATGAAAACAGGCAATTGGTTGGGGTGGTGTCAGTAAATAAAACTGTAGGGGCTGGATGAGGAGAGTTTCTGTAGTAGGGATCTGTTGGTTTTATTTCATAGAATCAAAGAATGGTTTGGGCTGAAAAGGAAAAAATGTTAAAGATCATCCAGTTCAACCCCCCTGCCATAGTCAGGGACACTTTCCGCTAGACCAGGCCTCCCAAAGCCCTGTCCAGCCTGGCCTGGAAGGCCTTTTCCCTCATACGTGAGACCTGATATGGAAAGGTATTTGCTAAGTGTTGTGCAGAAAGCAAAGTGGACAAGAGGTCTTTAAAAATGACCTGCCTCCAGGAATGTGAGACATGATTCACATGAATGAACTTCACTAGGCTTCACCACGGGAGTAAAATGAGGATAAGTAAAAGAAGAACTAAATCCAGAGCTGAAGAAGGAAGCAGCTGTTCAGATTACTGCTGAAACAGCTGTGCTGGAGCTGCCTGGCTGGCTGAGAGCTCCGTGGATGGCACTTGCCAGTCCTGTGCTCTGGGCAGTGCCAAAACCAGATCCAGCTCTCATGGTTTCAGCCATTGGGCTGCTTTTCTTTATCTGAGAGGAAACATTTGTCTCTTAGGTACCTGCAGAAACACACACAACTCATTGCATCAGTTACTTTCAGGCTTTCAAAACACTGGAGTCATTCAGCAGAGGTGGATCTTTTCCCTTGGAACTGGACAAGTTTGGCACAGACAGGCCAGATGACCAACATGATGAATATCCTCCATTTGCCATTCGCCCTTGGGCTGTGTTGAGTTATTACTGTTTGTCTGCAGAGCCTGCTTTGCTAGCGCATGCTCAAAGATGGCCAAACCTATTTTCAGGTGCAGACAATTAAAAATACCCCTATACTACACAGAAGGAAAATAAGACTTCTGTGACTCAGATTGCAGCATCCTAAAGAATGACTTCCCAATTTGCCAAATTCTGGCAAAATTTAGGTGTCTCCTGTTAACTATCTTTATCATGGTCCATTCAGATCCTTGTAACCACCCAGGATCACAGCACTATAGCTACCCAACTTCCTAAAACATACGAGGCATACACACCAGTGTAACAACACAATGGCAGCCTTTGCAAAGACATTACTGTGCACAGACTTGAATGGAGTGTGATTCATCTCTTTAAATTAGGTTGTCTCTGTTGGCTGGGCTCCCGTTACAGTGGCTGGGGATCTGGTCAATACAGCCGTAAGGCAACAGTCATTTTATTTTAAAGTGGATATCCACATTTAGGTCAGATGAGTCATGCCTAAGGTATTATGGACTGTATTGACTGGTTATCCACAAAACAGAGCTGAAGGCCAGATATCTGCCGTGTGTAGCTAATATTAGGAATAGAAGTGGAGTAAGTTGACATACAGTAGATTGGAGTGATAACCTAGGTCTTGGAAGGTTCACATACACTTCCAGGAGTAACAATGAACTCACAGCTACACAAATGGTCTGAGAGCACTATTTCAGTCCTGACCTTACAGCAGGCTTCATCTGCCACCTTCTCTGTAACCCAGACATTTTGGATCTCTATGCCTTTGCATCTCACATGGAGAGGATGATATTCTGCTTGCAGGACTGTTCTGTTCCCTATGTAGAGAGCAAGAGCTTTCAGCTTCTTACAGGGCTTAGCACATGCAATCTTTTATTTCAAACCTCTAGATGCTACTGTGATATGAGTAAATAATGGAGAAGCCATGGCAGAGTCAGGAGAGCTTTCAGTCCCAAGAGTGACTGCCCTTTTAACTAAGAATAGTATGTTTTCATATTGGATTTCTTTCTTTTGTGTGTGTTATTGCTGCTGCTGCTGAAAAAAATGATTTATTTCAATACATTTTCTCTTGTTTAAAAAACAGAAGCTTAACCCTTGCTCTTTCCAGAGTAAAAGTAACCCTACAGGGTATGTAATAAATATTTAAAATGGATAATTGAAGGGGAAAGGAAAAAATCATGTCACTGAGGGATAGCAAAAATTTTATTTCAGGGTAGTGACAGCTTCTGTTGTCTCTGCCATCAAATAACTCTGAACTCGGGAGAACTGCTGCATGCAAATGAAGTCAAATTAAATGTAGGTGTCCACATCGGGCACATCATCTTCATCAGAGTGGCAGATCAGTCCCTTCTGCACAGAGACCAGGCAGTGGATGCTGAGTGCTCTGCCCATTACATATGGTCCCTCGAGGACAAGGTGAAGGCTGGTTAATAGCACAGCAGGGAGAGCCCCACATTGCACCTTCCCTTGCTTTCTTCATGTTGGAACAGATTTCCTCCCTAGGTGCTGTCAGGCCAGTATGCTTCTCCATTACTGGAATTCATTTTATCTGTGTTTTAAATGGCAAGAGAGAGGAATTGTATGCTGATGAGCTGAGTAAGCTGTCACCATCCTACCAGCCAGCTCCCCTACACCTGTCTTGAAATCAAATGCTGGGCCAGAGCGCCTGCTGCAGCAGAGCAGCATGATGCCAGCCTGGTGGGATACAGAGAGCATCCTTCCAGAGCTGCTGTTTCCACCCCTTGGCAGGAGCTTGGCTGTGGTTTCCCCATGTCTCACTTCAAGTCCTTGTCCAGGTACATTTAGGGGGTTGTGGGGTGGGGGAAACTGAAGCATAATTCAAGAGTTTTATTTGCCTTTTGCTGGAAATTTGGCAGAGCGGGCAACTGGTCCTGGCTGTCTAAAACCATGCCAGAACTGTGACAGCAAGCAACCCTTATTTACCACAAGGATCCTTCTGGACTTCACAGAATCACTGAACCGTCTAGGTTGGAAGAGACCTCCAAGATCACCCAGTCCAACCTCTGACCTAACACTAACAAGTCCTCCACTAAACCATATCCCTAAGTTCTAAATCTAAAAATCTTTTAAAGACCTCAAGGGATGCTGACTCAACCACTTCCCTGGGCAGCCTATTCCAGTATCTAACAACCCTTTCAATAAAGAAGTTTTTCCTAATATCCAACCTAAACCTCCTCTGGTGCAACTTTAGCCCATTCCCCCTCATCCTGTCACCAGGCACGTGGGAGAACAGACCAAGAGCCGCCTCGCTACGGCCTCCTTTCAGGTACCTGTAGAGTGTGATAAGGTTGCCCCTGAGCCTCCTCTTCTCCAGGCTAAACAGTCTCAGCTCCCTCAGCCGCTCCTCATAAGACTTGTTCTCCAGACCCTTCACCAGCTTCATAGCCCTTCTCTGGACTCACTCAAGCACCTCCATATCCTTCTGGTAGTGAGGGGCCCAAAACTGAACACAGTATTCGAGGTGCGGCCTCACCAGAGCCAAGTACAGGGGGAACTAGTCCCTGAGTACAGGGGACTTGTGTTTGTGTTCTCCTAAGACCCATACCAATACATACCCTGCTGCATCCCCAGTTTCTCCACATGTGCTGAACTACAGCTCTGTCAGAAATCCCACTGACTCCCTGTCATGGGACATGACTCCCCTTCTTCCCTAAAGCTCAGTGAGACAATAAATAAAAAAAGTACTTTGGACAACAAAAGGCCATTATTACCTGGAAGTGATTCCTCCCAGTGCAACTGAGTACAAACTATGAGTTTGAATTACTTTTCTTATCTGGTAATGTGCAAACCACTATCAAGCTACAAGGTGGTAGTGATTGTATCAAAAAAAGATTGATTAATTCAAAAAAAAAAAAAAAAAAAAAAAAAAAAAAAAAGAAACATACCCCTGAAGATGATCTTCTCAAATGTTACTGATTCAAACATTTTTGTCCTTCAGTTGTGCTGAAAAACATATCTAAATCTAAAACCATTTTTGATATGTATGAATGGCTGAAATAAAAATGATTTTTACTAACAAGTGATTATGTAATATTAAAATATCATTATCACATTTATCTGTTTACCAGCTGGAGTTCTAATTGAAATTTGTTCAGAACTCATAATAGCATTAGGTCATGTTATGCTTACAGCATTAAGCAATGATTACATCTGTGGCTTTTGTTTTTAATTAGCTTTTTCAGTTATCTGGGAGAGATAGAACCTTTCAAGATCGTAATTCACTTTTGATTACAATGGAAAGAGAACAAACTGAGTCATCTTACAGAAAAGTGTGCGACTGTATAATTTACATCCCTGACTCTGAGGCTGTTAGATCTGACTGTATTTTGATTTCCTGTCACTCATCAGTTATGTTAATTGCTTTTTGATGGCAAGGAGGTGCTGGCGTTTGCACATTCAGGGATCTAAAATGACTTTTTACAAAAGAGAGATGAGCGTGTATTGTGTCTTACTTTTTCAGTGGCAGGACAGAAGCAATGCTGCTAATGTAAAATACTGAAAAACAGACACTTTGTACCAGCTGTGCAGCTGAATGTAGACAGAGTCAAATTTTAAAGAGGGCCTCAAAGGTAGCCATAGCTCTGAATCAGAAAAGTGTTTGAGCATATGCCTCCATCATTCATCCCAGCATACAGACATACAATTACTCACCTGCTTTAGGTTAAATATCTTGCTGAGTCTCTTCCTATGGAAAGGGCAAGCCTTTGCAAGCAAGCAGCCCACAGGGGGTACTTTTTGTGCCTTCATCAGTGGGTAAGTGACACTAACTGCTCGTTAGTAAAGAAGTGACTCCAGCAGTTCCCCAGACTAGCACAAATGCCCCTGCTGCCCTCTTTCTTCAAACCCTTGCTTAGCTTGCTGTAAATACCCATGCTTGGGAGAATGGATGAATAACTCCATGAGCCAAGATGGGGAATAATCATCTTTAATTCACTAGAACAAGCAACTGCTGAGAGCCAGCAAACAGCCCAGCTCGCCCTTCTGCTGCTGCTGCCAGCCTGGGGGCACCGCCAAGCAAAACTGCCATCTCCATGCATGCTCATTGTGCCGTGCCATGCCACAACCTGGCCCTCAAGCGGCACCCAGGGACTGGAGAGAATCTGAACATGACCAGCCAGGGGAACTCGGCATCATTTGCCAGCCAAGTGTTCATGAAGATAAATTAGATGGGGGTGGTAGGCTACAGCTGCAGGAAAAGAGCAAGGTCATTTATGTCTGACACACCTATGGAGGTGTGAGACACGCAGGGGAGCTATAGTAAGGAGCCAAGTCTGGTGTGCTTACAGGATCGTAATTGGTATCCCTGGAGGAGTTAGAGAAATTGTAGAAATCATAGCAAATAGGTTCAGAAGGGGTCTTGAGATGTAGTATAATCCACTCCCCAGCTGAGACAAATCAAGGGGAGAATTGCCCATAAGACACATTGCCTGTAATTCTCTTGTTCTGCACAGTGCCAGAGGAGCTCAGCTGTTTTCCAATGTCCCACTGAAAAAAAAACAGCTTTCTAAGAGGAAGTGCAGAAAATTTGGTGAGAGTAACTGAAATGATCAAAGATCTAAAATCTGTATTATTTATTCAGTCACTGAAAATGATGATAACCAGTTAATGCCACTTACAGATGAAAAAAGGCTGGGGTTCAAAGTACCTGACCTGATTTCCACCCCACACACACTAGAAAATTCTCCTTCCTCTCTTCATGCCTCACTTTGCCCAGATAGTTTCTTCTGTGTTGACCTGAGCTGCTATTCTGAGGGCTGAGCCCTCTCCCATCCTCATTCCTTGTTTCTGGGAAGATAGAGCGATGCTTTTTCCCTGTCACTAGATGGGGAACAGAGTCAATACCTCTCACTGGGGTTGGTTAAGTGCATCCTTTGCTTCCTTGGAATAACTGGATGTTTTTTTTCTGAATTGAAAAAAATGAGAGGATCAGGGCAGGCTGCCCATTTCTGCTGGGATGTGACTTGCCATGGAGCAAGGGGCATTCCCATGACAATCCGCCCATGCTGAACTCTGGTTTATGGAACCACTCAGAGCCAAGGGACACTGGCTTGAGGGTCCTCTTTGCTTTCGACAACAGAGGACTTTCTGCCTCTGCTTATAAGGACAGATAGTTCTTAAAAAGCTGTGTGAGTTCTAACACAGGAGGTTAGACTGATTTTGTTCTTAGAAAAAAAAAATAACAAAAATTGTGTTATTTGCTGTTTATATTGACTGCACAAGGCTCCAAGGAGACTTGATTGTGGCCTTCAAATACATAAAAGAAGTCCTATAAGAAAGACGGGGAGAGATTCTTCACCAGGGAGTGTAGTGATAGGGCAAGGGTTTAAGGACATCTTTAAACTAAAAGAGGGTAGAGTTAGGTTAGATAATTAGATAATAGGAAGACATTTTTTACTTTGAGGCAGTGGACCAGGTTGCTCGGAGAAGCTGTGGATGCCCCATCCCTGGGAGTGTTCAAGGGCAGGCTGGATGGGGCTTTGGGCAACCTGGTCTGGTGGGAGGAGTCCCTGCCCATGGCAGGGGGTTGGAACTGGCTGATATTTAAGGTTCTTCCAACCCAAGCCATTTTATCATTTTATGATTCTAACCCAGCTGCCCAAATGCTGGCATTTAACAAAATTCCTTCTGGGACCCGAACAACCTTTTGCAGGCAAGATTTCAACAAAGTGAGTGCACTGCCACAGAAAGTGGTCTCATTTCCTAAGTTCAGGTTAAAAAAATAAAAATAAATAAAAAATAAAATCCAACCTAGTTTAAACATCAATGCAACACCATTAAAGCAACATGACAAAAATAACTCTGGCCTGAAGACTAAGGGATTTAAGTGAGACTAGAGCAGGCCTTTAATTACTTCCATTTTTACTCTTCAGCAGCCTCAATGAGATTAAAATAGTTCCTCCCTCCTCTTCCCAGTGTGTCAGTAGGACAGAGCTATGCAGGGGACTCACGCACGGTGCCTCCTCAGACACAGCAATACCTCCATTGGCTTCCCCTCCTCTCCCACAGCAGGCATTCAGCATGGATCCATCCTACCACAGCCAAAACAAGAGGCACAACAGGTGGATTTCTTTTTTTTTGTCTCCATTCTGTCCCTTTTCTCCCTTCCTTTTTTTTTTTTTTTTTTTTTTTTTTCAGAGGAGATGCAGATGGCAGAGTCGCTCCCTTTGCGGTGTGTGAGTGCCTAGATGCAAAAATTCCCCACAGCTTGTGCAATTTTCTCAGCTGCCTTCTGCTCACCTCCACCTCCTCATTTTCCTCTTTATCTACTTTCCGTATTCTCCGCGCTGCCATCGGTCCTGTGGAAATGAACACATCAAAGCCACAAGTAGTCATTTTTTTCACAGCTCCCATGTCCTCTCCCCCCCTTCTTCCTTTAACATTAATATTAATAGCTACTGTACCTTTCTTCACTGTTGCTTTCTTCTTGATCCTCGAGGGAGTAAGCCTTTTCTTGGACTTTCTGCTACAGCGAATGCGTGTTTGAAGGGCTGCTAGGGCATGCTGGGAAGCACAACGCTGGTGATGCCTGTGATACAATATTGGGCCAAGCAGCAAAGATATAAAATGCTATTGTACTCATTGGAGGAGTCAAGCACGCTTTTATCCCTGCCACATATAGCTGGATATATATTTTTTTTCATTTTCCAGCAAAAATAGCTTTTTAATCAGTCCAAAATCTCCAAGGAAAGGGAAAAGAAAGAACAACAAAACAAAAAACAACAAAACCAAACCAAAATAAAGCAAACCCCAAACAACAAAAAGCTCTTTCCTATTCCCTCCTTGATGCTTTTCCACAGGGCTGCTACCTGAGAAGTAAAGGAACAAGCACTCTTTCACTCTCATTGTCAAACCAAACACGCTCACAGACATAAATACACACCACAGGGACACACAGCACCCCGGTTATTTAAAGCATGGTGTTAACGAGCCTCAAGCCCTTCAAGGCTTGCAGCCCGCTGATGGTCCCTGGGGCGGCGAGCCGAGCACCAAGCATGTGCGTCAGCCTGGCATTTGTATTCTGCGGTGTGGCTGCAGGGCTGGAGCGCTAGGAAGAAATCCCCCAGGTTTGATTTCGCTTACAGACATGTAATGGAAGTACGGCAGCGCGGTAAGCGTGACGTTGCTGTGCCACAGGGGCCGTCCGCAGCCCACAGGGAATATTGGTACTTAGGATCACGGCAGTGCCCAAAAGGCAGAAGGTGAAATTCTTGATGCCATTGTCACAAGAAACGAGGACCATGGAAATAATCACATTCACTGTAAGCCTCACAGTGAGTTATTCCAAGCACGACTTGTGCCTGTGGTGGATGTAAAGGTTATTATTTGCTCCCGTCTTGACACTTGGGATCTGCTCCCTTTGCAAGTGAGGCTTTCTTTAATGTGCAGAGGCAGGTGGAGGTCTGGGGCAGGAGGGGTTGGAGTGCTCAGGTGGGATTTTCCTTACCCTTTTATTGCAACATGTGCTGTAGCCAGGCACAGCACCAAGGAATAGCACCCCACCCATTGTGCTTCCCTAGAGCTGTTGCCCTGAATCCAGTTGTTTCCACAGCCAGCAGTGGAAAATTGACTGAGGGAGGACAGGAGGTGGACTGGTGACAGTTCCCAGGTTATGGCCCCATCCTGTTGTGCTTCCTCCACTCTTCAGCAAAGCCTAGTGAAGGCTGGTAGCTGCCCTTTGGTTTCAGTGTATCTGGGAAAACCTCCCCTACCCTAACCAGAAGGCTGCAGGACAGAAATGTGCTGTGCTGGCAACATAGCTGTGACTCGGGAGGGAGGATAAAACCAATACACTGAGTTATGGATGTAAGGAAAATACCAAGGACTTGTGCAAAAGCCCTCTGCAATCAACAGGAGCTGCAGAATGTGCAGAGGCACAGGTCAGGCTTCTGTCATAACCTTTTCAGAGATTATAAATTCTCACATTTCAAACCAGCAGCACCAAAACCTGCTGATGAAAGAACAGGAGATTGTTGCAGGAGACAGGAGGAGAGAGTCTCAGTGTATTTTTATCATTAGTGCTAACAAACAAAAGGAGGAGGGGGATGGATCTATTTGCTTGTCATAAATAATCACCGGCTTGATGATTTAAAGCATATGCAGCAGCAGCACAACCTAATCGAGATGCCTCATGTTTGCAAACATGCAACCTAAACAAAGTTTCAGGCGGTGATGGTGGGATGCTTTTGAGATCTCTGCGGGATGGCTAATAGGAAAATTCAAATGAGATCACATGCTTTGCTGCTTGTCTACGAGGTTCTCCCAAAGGTCTCCCTGCTCCCCTAGCTTAAGAGTCTAATTAACCCTCAGCACCTCGTTGCCAGGCTTGGAATTTTAAGTAATTATGGGGATGTGTGGCTTCCTTACCAGCACATCAAAGTCTTCATGTCACACTCGCAGTGATGGTATTTGCCTTGCACTTTGTTCAGTGTTGCAGGGGGTGGTCAGTTAATCACACAGGCAAAAATTCACCTGGGAGGCATCAATTTACAGACAGTCTTTGCACCAAGGGGGAGCAAAATTCCCCTTGGGAGTCCTGCAGGTAGCACTCTCGACCAGGAGGCTTCAAGTCTGTGTTGTCCTTAGCTGTTTTAAGCTACTTTGCAGGCATTAACTATGCCCATTTCATACACACAACCCTACTCTAACCAGCTCCCCTGAGCTGCAAGGATCGTCTGTGAGCTTTTCTGCATATTCAGCTGGCAAGGAAGAGCCTGAGGAATCTCCACTGCCCCCACAACTCTTTACACATTCCTCATTAGGCAGCCTGGATTGAAAGAAAAAAAAAAAAAAATCTATAACCTGGAAAATAAAGAATCTAGGGGGAGCAAGAAGAGCTCCAGAATCTGACAGGAGCTTTGGTGCAGGCTGCTACAGAGGCTGTCCTCTCTGCACTTGTCTTTCTGCTGCAGCAGTGAATTCCTGGCCATGTTGTGACTTGGTGATGAGGGAACCTTCAGTCACTCCGCTGCTCTCAGACCAGATCCCACCCTGGCTTTTTCAGCCTGGCTTTTTCATAGGCTGCAGAAGCCACAGAGCTGGGTGGGAAGGACACACAACCTTCATATCCTGTCTCCTGCGAGCATGCTATAACCACTAGGTCAGCAGGCAAAGTGCGTGCAGAAGTGTTTTAAGTCTCCCAAATACATGACCTTAGGTTAAGACTGTTTCAGGCTGAGTTCCAGGGCAGATAAGACGAGATGATTGTCTCACATACTCCTTTCTTGGTTTGTTTCTTGGCTGGCTTGGTGGACCCTTGCTGGACATCTTACATATTACATGTTGTAGATTGCATGACTAAACATCTATTTTTCCCAACATTCTTTACACAGAGAATTGAGGAGCTATTCAGTAATGTACTGAATTTACATTTATTCTGCTGTACTGCCTTTAAAATAGTGTAATTCCCAGAGCCATGAGCCAACTTAGAGGAGCTAAGCATCATCATTAAATACATTAAATACAGTCTGAGCATCATTAAATACTGACATAAAGCGCTGTCTGTCAAAACCTCTCCCTTCTCGTTGAGAAGTATTTAGGTCCACTGTATAAGGTTAGGCATGGGATCATTGTTTATTTGGATGGGAATCCATAGATCCTAGAAATTCACTGCAATTGCTGCCAGAAAAAGGCACACAGAAGCCCTTCACTGTATTGCATACAGTGACGTGCGATGCAATCTGTGCAGTAGCCTTCATGATATCTATTTTGGTCTACCTCTACTTTGCATTTTGTTGTCCTGAATATTGAGACAGCAGCAGATTTTTCTGTGGTCAGTGATGGATTGTTAAAATAATAATAATAATAATAATAATAATAATAATAATAATAATAATAATAATAATAAATGAACATTTGTTGCTATTAAATTTTGACATCCAATCATAGCCACAAGTAGCTGTATTCTATATGGTTTAAAACATTTTCCAAGAAAATATTACTGTACATTATGTTTACAGCAGTTGATTAACCATTTATTTCAAGTACCTAATATGTGTCTTGTGTGTGTTCTACTGAATAAAGCATTTGCCTTAACTTAGGAGTCTGCATCCACAAATCTTACCTAGCAGGTGACTTTCCTTTTCTCTGATTCAGTTTCTACAGATATAAAACAGGGATAATGATAATGACCTCCTTAGTAATGCCATTAGGGATTTACTAATAAGCTAATTATTATTGGGAAATAAAACTTTATGTGAGGAACCATTTATTAAAGCATTCCCATGGCTTATTCACTCCATAAGCGATTTATGAATGGGGCCTTAGAGGGAAGGTCAATGAAAAGTGCTCCAGTGCCAAAACATAAAATATCAGAAGTTTGTGGCCACATCTCCAGCAAAGAGGTATGTATCAAAGAATAGATATGCACAAATGCTCAGTAGTTCTTTATCATTATGATCCTCTTAGTCTTCCTCAGCAGGAGTAACTGGGGAGTATTTTGTCCCATTAAATGCAAAAATATGGGATTCTTCTTTGCTCAATACAATCACCAAATGTGTGTGAAACACTGCCTACAGCTGTTTCTGCAGCCTCACATGCATCAGTTACAAGTGAAAGGACAAGCAGGAACTGTGCTTGGATCATAAGGATATTGGGTGAAAATGGAGAGAGCTCTCTCATATAGCCTGGAGCACATATGGAAGTATGAGTTTGAAAGATGCTGGATCATAAATTTCATCCATCTCTGTCATACAGCTAAAGACGAAGATCAAACTTCAGGACAGAATGAGCGGAACAGGAGGGAGAGATCAAATCAACTAAAGGTGGTCCAACTGGTGTGGGAGGGAGAGAATAAACATTTAGTCAATGATAGTGGTGAACAGTGTACAAAATTATGTCTCTTATTCTAGCTTACAGAGCTTCTGCAGGGACAGTGTCATGTTTTTGGCTAGGAGGCTAATTTTCTTCATAGAGGTTTGTATGATTCTGTGCTTTGGATTTAGGATGAGAATAATGCTGATAACACACGGATGTTTCAGTTGTTGCAGAGAAGCGCTCACCCAGAGCCAAGGACTCCCCAGCTCCTCGTGCTGCCCTGCCAGTGAGGGGCTGGGGGTGCCCCAGGAGCTGGAGGGGATACAGCCAGGACAGCTGGCCCCAAATGACCAAAGGGACATCCCACACCAGGATGCTCAGCAATGGTAGCTGGGGGAAAGAAGGAGGCAGGGGGGCGCTGGGAGCAGTGGCGTTTGTCTTCCCAAGGCACTGCTACATGGTGAGCCCTGCTGTCCTGGGGGTGGCTGGCACCTGCCTGCCGGTGGGACAGGGTGAAGGAATTCCTTGCTTTGCTGTGCTTTTCCTGTGTGGGTGGCTTTTGCTTTGCCTGGTGAACTGTCCTTATTTCAACCCATGAGTCCTGGTACATTTTCATTTCTGATTCCCTCCGCGGTCCCACTTGGGAAGAGCGAGCGAGTGGCTGCATGGTGCCCAGCTGCCTGCTGGGGTTAAACCACTACATCAATCTGAAATGTTACTAATATATTTCTTATTCTTTTCCATCCTGCCTAGGAACCTCTTTCTCTATCGGCTCTCCTGTCACACATTCCCATTTAAACCTCTGCAGGGCTCTTGGCTTGCCTAGCTGCAAAATTTGCTTGGATTGCAAAACTCTGAGATCTGATTGAGTGCCAAATGTGGCTTTTGGGCTCCTATCATACCCTCAAATGAGGATTTTAGTCATTTTTAATCCTAAAAATAGGAATTCATAATTGCAAATCACAATAAAGTTGTAGGCTGAAAAACATTTGAAGTCATTTACCTCTATAATTCAGCTTTGTGAATTGTCCAGAAAGGACTCTGAAGAGTGTTTGGTCATGGGCTGTGATGACCAATGACACATGGATAGAGCAAAAAAACAGAGAATGGAGGACAACTAGAAAGAGAATCGTGATGTGCCAGGGGTAATGACAACAGTAAATTGAATGCTTAGTCCCATGGCTAGGCAAGATGCCAGGGTACAGTAGGCCTGTTCTCAACTAAGTATCTAGCTCAACTGCTGTCTACCATTGATGATTTCATACCCTAGGTGACACTACTGTGAGACTTTTACACGTGTCTGTTCATGGCATGTCTCCTTAGTATCATTCTAGGGACTTTCCCAAACGGCAAGTGCAGGCCAGATAAGGAAAGGAGTTACTGGGCAACAAATCATGCTGAAGTTCTCTTTTCTGTGCAAAAATAAAATCTTAAAAATAAAATAAAATCCTCTGTCTCTTCCCATGTATACAGTAATCTGTTCCTGACCATTTAATGGCAACCATGGTCAAGGGCTTCAGCTGACAAAAAATTACATGGCTGCAGCAATGAGTAAAGCAAGCCCAGTGCCAACCATATGGGATGTCATCTCACATCATTCAGGCTAAAGATAGTTGCTACACAAGGCACAACCTTTTATAGTCAAATAACTGATACAAGAACACAGGAAAGATGCTAGGTCATAGGTTTAATTCATCTCTACCTTACAGACAAATTTCAGGATCAAACTTCATGTCAGAAGGACCAGAGGTAGAAATCAAATCAAGTCAACGTACCTGTGTATTAAATTAAGAACACTTTCTTAGCTTGTGTGGAATAAAAGCACATCAAGGGAAGAAGAAATCTGAGCCCAGTGAGGATCATTCTGCACCTGGTGCAGAGAGGTACCTCTCCCACAGTCTTGATCATGGGCTTTCTCTTCATAGCTGAAAACATAATCTCAAATCTGTGCACTGAATCTTCACCAAGTGAAATCCATTCCGCTGATGTGCAGGAATGACGAAGGTCTAGCATCTGTGGAAAGTGGCTCTGGTGAAACAATGATTAATTTCAAAGTTCACACATATCAAATAGAATTCAACACTCAGCCTTGCTGCAGAACATCAGCTTTTCAAAGCTCAGTGCTGTGAGAAGTGGTGAAGAGGGTCTAGCTTTCCACAGAGAGCATATGCTTCAATTTGTTCAAAGCCAAGTACATTGCTCAGTGGCGAGGGCACTTTGAAGAGGAGGTGTTTGGGCAGCATGCGGCCAGGTTAGGTTTGCAGCCACTTGCTGGATAACTTTTTCCCAGTGTAGGAGAGAAAAGCTCTGCTTCCTCTTTCATTTACACCAGTGTAAATAATGTGGACTGTGCAAGTCAGCAAAGAGCATCCAGCTTAGATGAGGGAAAAAGCTAGTCCAGAGAGAGAAAATTTGTCATCCTGAAACTCTGCTCTGCAGGTGTTTCTGCTATTACAAATGCCTTGTACTGAATCCCCAGTGGCATGTAATTTAAATCCAATTGGGCCTAAGTAAGAAGTGTTGCAAGAAGCACAACTGTCTCCTTCCTCAGCTCACCGATATCATGAGGCCTCGCTGCATTATGTCAGGAGTCCCTGCAGCACTCGTGGTAACTGACTGGGGAGGAACGCCTCATGCAAACTCACAAGACAAATTATATTAAAAAGTAAAAGTGAAAAAGCAAACAGCTCATCTGGGACTTGAAAAATAATAGCTGCAGCGTGTGCTTTTCACTGACAGCTTAAGTTCTTATGCCTGAATGACTCTTGGAAATGCTAAGGGTCTGATCTGGCAAATCTCTCACGTGCAGCATCCCTGGGAGTTAGGGCCACTCTGTTCCCCTGACACCCTAACTGTGCTGTTCTCAGTTGCTCTTCTCCACTGTATTTCTGCTTCTCTCTAACCATTGTAGGATGACAGACGTACCAACAACATATGTGGGCAAAACCCACCTGCCATTTTCTCCCCAAGATTTGTGCTTACATGACACATAAAAAAAAAGAATCAAAGTGCAAAGACTCCAGAACTGTAAACCTGACTCAGGTTCCCATCCAGGGCCTATTTATCTTGGGAGAACTGCACTTCTACACAGTGTAGCCTGGGAGCAGTAATTCAATGGTTTCTCCTTAAAGGTTTCTTGTCCTGGTGAAATTCCCTTTGGATAGTCATGGTCTTATTCATGCAATTCTTTGGCCATGCCTGGTTTTCTTATGTTGTGTTACACTGTGCTAACCATAGTAAAGCTGGGGCCTCAGGTCTCTGCTGAAATACACATCATTAATAATATCAAGCTCTCAAATGAGTTGCATGGGAAGCTGTGACACTTACAGCTTCCACAACAGTGGGTGATGACGTTAGCAAGCTTTCAAGAACTGGCATCATCTCTCTGGCAGGGGCCAGCCACAGGGGATACAAAGCATAACTCATTTGCTATTGCAACCCCAGGGTGCATACTGGATCCCAATCTTCCTAAGCCTGCCATCTTTCTGTAAACAGAACCAACCTGATAATCAAGTGTTGATCCGTCTTACCACCAGGCCTTCAAAAGGTATGTCTAAAACCATCAGCAAAGCCTCCATCATGTCTTATTCCTCCTGCTTTATTTGCTGCTTTCCACTGAGATATTCAGTTACGGTGAGCAGGGAGGGAGAAATCTAAACCCACATGGAGCCCTGTCTTGTGAAGACAGGTAGGGTTGGCAGTGTGCTTGTCCTAGCATCTTCTGTACTGACCTGCTGCTGTGATGAAACCTTGCACCTCTGGTCTCTTTGGTCTTTGTAACTACCTGTAGCCTAATTTCACTGTAGGTGTTGAGGGGCTATGATGTGGTACTGGTGAAAGGTCTGAAAACCTATTCCCTTGGCTCTTCCAAACTGAACAGCTATCACAGCTGTGTGCAGCTTTTTGGAAACTATTCCCATTCTCCTCATCCTCCAGTGACAGTTATCCTCAGCCCTCAGTGTTTTTGACTGGTGCTGGGGAGAGTGAGTCTATTCCAGACCTCAATGTGCCTTACTTACCCCAGCTCCAGCCTTTCAGATGCATGTGCTTGCACTCACAGCTCAATGCCAGAATTACCAACACCACTAGCACCAGGCAGACACCGATGTCTTCCCTATTCATCTTTGTATGCTTACAAAATATCTCCCTGCACTTAAAACTAGATTTCCCAATCACTTCTTCAATTTAATGACCAGATCTCCAGACTTCTGTCTGTGCTGAGACTTGTTTCCTGCACTTGTTTCAGAAGCACAGACACTGTGCTAGTTTCAGGGGGACTCCTCTATGCTAACAAATATACCAGCATCTATCTGAAGGCGTTTAGTCTTCAGAAATTGCCTGCAGCAAGGTCCCCATTCTTTGTCCTTCCTTTAAGCCTTTATCTGGGATGGAGAGAAACTGGCTGGCCTCTCCCCACAGGATCCTGCTGCAGCTCCTCCAGTCAAGATCACTTCTGCAAGAGAATCACAGAATAACAGAATAACAGAATCACAGAATCACAGAACTGTAGGGGTTGGAAGGGACATCGAAAGATCATCGGGTCCAACCCCCCTGCCAAAGCAGGTTCCTCAGAGCAGGCTTCCCAGGTAGGCATCCAGACGGGACTTGAATATCTCAGAAGAAGCTGGTCATAAAAGTCACCTTGTATATTCTCTGTTGCTTTCCATCATGTACCTGAGAATCCTGCCTTGTAAAAAATCCAGGGTCCTAATGAAACTTTAGGTTAAAACCGTCAAGGTTTTATTATTATTATTATTAATTACTTTTTTTTTTTTTTTTTTTAAACTGGTGACTAAGCATTCATCAGAAAATGAAATGATGCTGGGAGAAAGTGAGTGTAGGATCTACCCTTATTTTAAAATTCAATTAGCAGCCACGATGAACGGCCCTGTAGTTATGTAGATTTAGTAAAGTCATTAAGATCTCAGATTACATGTGGTGCTATTTCCCCTTACTCTCCCTTTTGCTGCCCCCAGCAATCCTGCCTGTTTGCAGCCTATCACAATACAAACGGAAACAAAATCACCAGGGGTTAAACAACCCAAATTGGATTACAGTCACACTGTTCAGAAAATAGAGTATTGCTGGTAACTGCATTCCATTGAATAAATATCTCAACATTAGTTTACATCACATTAATATTCTGACAATGATTATTCTCATTGTAATCTTCCTGTCCAAGAATAAGTGTAACACAGAGCTCAGAATCCAAACAATTGATGTGTTCTGAGTTTCAGCATTTGTTTTAAAGATTAAACTGTATCCTGGATGGGCATTAATAACATTTAGATCAAAAAAGTCCCAGACCTTCTTCTTTCAATATTACCAAAGAGTTATGAGCCAAATAACTCAAGGCCTAAACTTGTTCCTGCTGAAGTCAGGAGGAGTTCTGCCATTTTTTCTTGCTTCAGGACCCTCAAATTTCCTTTTATTTATGTCACGGTAGCCTCCTAAATTTGTTAGATCCAAAATATTTATGGACTGTCTGTGATGCCTCTTTTGGTATCAAATAACTCCAGTCTGAAATGGGGTTGGCATGTTTCAGGGGTAAATTCTAGCCTGGATGACTTCATGGGTTCTTTATTCCAGCTTCTTGGTACCAGCTTGTCTGAGTTGGAATGACCCATACCTCCCTTCCCACTGCCCAGTCTGACTGTGACTGGTGACTGCAGTCTCCAAGCAGCTGACTGAAATTACCATCAACCACTTTGATTTTGTTCAGTTCCTGCTGTTCTTCATTTTCTCAGGAAAAAAAAAAAAAAAAAGACAATGCCCTGACAGGCAGACAAAAAGTATATAAAGCAATAAAGAGCAATTTAGCCAGACGCATCTGAAAACTTCATGGGGTCATGGGAAGCACATCTCAAATTTCTCAGTGTCTTTGTTTCTCCAGATGACTTTGCCTCTGACATCTCTTATGTTGCTTGAAGGAGTTTATGGACCTCCAACTCAGTGGGCCAGCTACCTAGCAAACAAGAGCAACACCAATGTTCACAGGCCAACAGGCTTTGGTGATGAGCTGAGAATATAAGAGAAGGTAGGGGGAAACAGTTAGGTAGATAGACACAATTTTATTCCTTGCTGTCAGAATCACAGAATGCTTGAGGTTGGAAGGGACTGCAGGAGGTCATCTGGTCCAACCCTCCTGCTCAGACAGGGCCACTTGGAGCAGGTTGTGCCCGGGAATTTATCCAGTCAGACTCAAGAACAACCACACAACCCTACTGAGAATGTTTTTTTAATGTAGCCCATGATCCTCCCCTGAAAGAAACAGCCAATGGCTGGTTATCTCACACTGGACATTGGTAGTAATTATTCCTCTTGCTTGCCATAAGTCCCGTAATTAAAATTACCCAGAACTACACCATCCTCTTCTCTCAGCCACTGAAGAGTAGCACAAGCTATAAATGACATGGGGATTAAATAGTATTGTATGATTGTCCCAAGTGCCTATCTATTTCATTTGTTACATCAGAATGTTCTAGGCTTGACATATCCCACATCAGAAACCATGATTTCCATGGTTTTCAGGAGAGTATCTTAGTGATGATGACTTATGGCAGTACTTTGCACAGATAAAGTTTTTGGGAAGAGATGTCACTTTCCTTGCACAGAATAAAACAAAGAATGTGAGGGCAAAGGAATAGGGCATGACATGAAAGAACAGAAGTAAGTTTGATGATCTAGACTTGACTTAGTTGTACCTCTGTAAATATAAAGCTGAGAAACTGGTCATTATTTACAATCTGAACATAATATTTGAATAAGGCTATCAGTAGTGGACAGCCACTGGAAGGCAAAACCTACTGTGGCTGGCATTTTCCAAAGAATGATGGGACCTCGGAGTCCAATTTCCACAAGCCTCCAGTCTATTACCTTGCTGATAAATGACTTCCATATGTAGCATTTGATGCTAAACATTGAGAACAATTCACGTTTCACTGCCAGCATCAAGTGCATGAGAGGGGAACAAAGCACACTGAAAAAAAAAACAACTGTTAAGCAACTGTAAGCAGGGAGCAGTATGGGACTGTATGGTGATGAAATACAGCAAGAAGTCCAGCACTTTAATTCTTTTCCTGGCACCTGACACCATGCATGCCAAAGACAGAAAGTGGCTGTAGGCAGCGGTGACTGTATGAAAAAGTCAGGGGACAGAGTGCTACGCAATCATTCTCGGCAACATCTTAGTCTGGTATCACTGGTGAAAAGACCTTGCATAAATATCGCCACTTGTTTGTATCAGGCACAATATGAGAACATCAGAGAGTAAAGGTATGGAAAGAGGCATTACAGTAGGCTCCCTCCAGGCAGATACACAAGAGTTCTTTTGCATCACTGAAAAAGACTGTAGCAATTGGTGTCTGGTAGGTACATGAAGGACTGAGTGAGAGCAATAAGGTCTGCATGCTACTGGGGATGCTGCCTGAGGCATCACTGCTGCACCCCTGAGCTCTTCAGAATGCAAACATCCATTATTTATTGTATCTTTTGTTTGTAAGAATATCTCAAGTCCAAGCCAGGGACATGTATTTGAGGCTGAGGGAAATTAAGGTAGATCCATTTTCCACAGCCATGGTTCTAGCTTCTGCCAGGTCTCCAAAGAGAGAAAGCAACTCTGCAATCTCTGTAAACACTAGTCAAAGACTCCTCTCTTCATTTAAACAAAAGACTGGATATCCCTATAGAAGTAATTCCACCAATCTCCTTCAGCTGAAACCTTGCACAAGTCAGCCCAGTGATGAGATGGGAGCTGTGGTAATGCTTGCCAGAATGGGGGATAATACAGCACTAATTCACTCTTTTTTTTATATATTTTTTTTTATTTTTTTATAGGGGAAAGTTAATAACTTTGGTCAGGAATTTACAAAAATGAACTTAGGGCACTGACCCAAGACACAGCAATTTGGAAGCTGGAGGAGAAATAAACAGACCCTATTACACGGTAGCAGCATTTAACTATACCGAGAATGCTGATATCGAACATCAGAGTCTTGGCTCAGTAGCTACAGATACCATAAAACCACCATGTGCTATTAGACACTATCTGTGATGTGTATATCATAATAAGGCCAGAACTACCACACCACGGTTACTGACTTCATTCACAAACTACATGCATGATCTTTCCAGGTCAAAACTAAGGTCATTGTCTAGCAACAGCAAATAAATAAATAAATAAATAAAATAAAAAATCTATTTTCCTGACAGGGATTTACAGTATTTCCAAGGCTGAGTTAATTAGTCAGATTTTATTTTACTGATGACATTAACCTTAGGGGGGGAAAAAAACAACACAGAAAAAATGAGAGAAAAAAATCCTGTTCCAGTAAAGCAAAACCCATAAATCTGATCATGGTGCTTTTTTTCATTAGTATTCAAAAATAAATCACATTCTAAATTTCTACTGAAACACAATAGTTGTTTTTGCTTTATGCATTTAAAACATCCTTAAAAAATGTAAGTGGTAAGCACTGTTTTTCTTCTTTTGCATAAGAATTACAAATATAAAAATTTAGATCTGACCCGTCCTTCCCCAAAGCCATTATTAAAATCACATGCAAAACTGATCCTACAGAAAGCAAAAATCACCTTCGCTCTACTTGGCTAAAGAAAGAGCAATAATCCATGTACTGGTCTCTGTTTGTAAGCCATTTCTCAGAAACAAATACCTTAATCTTAGCAACAACAGGACTTGGTATTTCCAACCAGGACCTTTTAACAGAGAAACCTTTTTGGAAATGTTAAAACCTCAGCAACCAACTTTTCAAAGCCTCTTTTGTGGAATGAATATGGGCTCTGCTTCAAGAAGGCTGCAAGAGCCCAGTCATGCATGGCACTCAGCGACTTCATTCCAGTGCAGATGTCACCCAGTTGCCTTTCCTCACAAGCACTAAACACAACACTACCAAAGAGGCTGTATTCCTTGAGGTGCAAGATCTCACAGCTTTGCTTACACGGGTAGCACCTTCTTCTTTTGATTTGGCTTAGATCAGTAAAGAATGGGAGCAACCTCTGGCCTTAAGCTATGAATTTATTTGGGATTTATAATGCACATCCTCCATAAGACCTGACATGACAGTCATTAGAATGCCATATATTGGCTTGGTTTTCAGACTTTGGACCATCATTACGAATAATGGGGATGAACCTTCCTCTTGAGAATTCATGAAGCACTTTCCCAGGAGAAATGCATCACTGCTCAAGTGTCACTGCTGTCACGGGCACGAACAAGGTCTCCTGGGTACCACTACAGAGTAACTAAGAGTAACCAAAGTAACCATGGACAGTGCACACACAGTCTTACAAAGTACATATAGCTGAGGGAGAAGTGGGGAAGCATTTTTGAAATGTGTCATCTATTCAGATGACCCAGTATATCTGCAAGGGTAAGACAACTTATTTTCTCAGACATCCCCAAACAGAGATTAGCAAAACATTTACAATTAGTAAATGTTTTTGTTTTGTTTTGTTTTGTTTGTTTGTTTTGTTGTTGTTGTTGTTGTTGTTGTTGTTTTTAATTACAATTAGTAAAACATTTCTTCCTTTGAAGTCCAGGAAGATCAGAACTTAAGCATTTAGGCAAGAAGAGTGTCAATATGTTTTACCTCTTCATGGAGTTTCAAACTGAACAGCAGATTTTATGTAGTTCTTACTGAATCAGACTCCAGGGTGGAGTAAAAGGAAGCTGTAAATTGGATTGACTAGCTCGCATTATTAACAGACAGATCTCCTGTGTCCTGTGAGAATCACAGAACCATAATTTGGGCTGGAAAGGACCTTCAGAGTTCATCTTGTTCAACCCCCTGCTCAAGGCAGATCCACTTAGATCAGATTGCTCAGAATGTGTCCAGTCAGGACTTCAGCCTTTCCAAAGGTGGAGGATTACACAACTTCTCTGGGTAACGTATTCCAGTATTTGACCACTCTCTTGGTAAATAAAGAAAATACAGAAAATACAGAAAAAAAAAGAAAGTAAATAACATTTCTTTATATTAAATCAGAATTTTCAAGATTCCAACTTGTGTCTGCTGCCTCTGTCATCATCTTTCTTGTACTGGGAAGCCCCAAACTGAAGCAGCACTCCAGATTCAATATCACAAGCACTGAAAAGAAGGGAAGGATCACCTGGCTACACTCATATTAATACAGCCCAGGAAGCAGGTGGCCTCTTTTGCTGAAAGGGCATGCTTGAAATATGGCTATTATATGGCTTCATTTAGTCTGCACTGGAAACATTGACTGGAAATGTTTCCCTCCTATGCTTATAAAAGGAGGTGCGACTGAGATTCTAAAGGCCATAAACTCTTAGAATTCCTCATGGATAAGACTGAAATGTAAAACAAAGACAACAAAAAAGGAGTGTTGAACTTCATTAATAAACACCACTGTTCTATGTGACACAGTCATGGAGGCACTTCTTTTCTCAGACGTTTTCTCAGTCTTTTTTCAGACTCATTTCTCATTTTTTCCTGTTGTAACCAAGCTAGCATTAATGACGTCTTATCTTGAAGACATTACCTTCACCTGGATTTTATTGTTAGACCTTTGAACAAAGAAATGGCACAGACTGTGGAAAATGTTTTCCCTGATCTTCTACTCTATACCAGCACGCTAACACTGATTAGATACTCTTATGATCAGTAGACTGCAGAAGCTGGAAAGGGATAATACCTAGTAGAATTAGACTATTGAATCAGTGCATCCCCAGAGAGCAAGATACATACAATTTGGTCCATCTGCTCTTAAAGTCAGTTGGAATCTTTTCCCCAACTTAACCAGGAATTTGATTTAGTTCATAACATAAACTGAAGGGCATTTCAGGTGAAAAAAAAAATGAGAATCTGCAGTTTCCTTGGAGGGGTGTCTTTATATTGCTACTTCTAATACAAAAGCTGCACTACAAAATGGTTTTGCATGGAAATCATTTTGAATTTGATGCAGTTTAGATTTAAGCTGATTGTTGCAGAGACTTAACTATAGGAAGTGTTTTGGTCCCTTGGCATGGTGGCCTTGCTGCTTTCCAAAAAAAAAAAAATAGAGCGTTCACATTTTCCCCTACAGATGATTTATCTTCACCCACAGCTTTGCTCATGCTGTTATCTCCTTCATGTGGGACCACAAAACACTTAAATCAGAGCAACAGAAAACCACGCTGCACAGAAAGAGCCAAGAAATAGGATTTGGTGAGGAGCTGACAACTTTAGCATATACAGGGCCTGTTTAAAATTTAAGTGCTGCCTGTAAGCTTGAGCTTCAAGCCTAGGCTGCAGTTGGTGTCCTATGTGAGGAGGAAAAGAATCATCAAACTGCTCTGAGTGTTGCTCCCATGCTCTGACAGCCTGCAGAGGAGGATGAACTGGAATGGCCGAGGGGCTTCCCTGCAGCAGCTGACGCGGTCGTGTCAGACTCCTGCCCAGGAGACAGCCCAAGGAAGGAAAGACAGAGGAAAAAAGGAAAATAAAGGGGAATGAAATAGCAGTGAACAGCACATCGCTCACTGTCCTCTTTCCCCAGTTGGAATTGACTCACATAACCAGGCAGGAGAACATCTGTCTCCAGAAAGGCGAACACATACAGCTGTCAGTTCTAACAGGTATTAAAGTCACTGTTATGAGCACACTCATCATTATCCAGAGAGCACTTTATAAATCCAAACCAGCAGAGCCTTCCAGCAGGCCAGAAGTTTCCTTGACAGTAGATTCTACTAGGAATATGATTTTCATCTCACTAGTTCACAGGATTGAAGGAATTACCATCTGCTCCTTGTTCTCCTCCCACAAGCACAAACTGAAAGGGCTGAGTGGAAGACAAGGGTAATATCAATGCTTCCTTAAACAAGAAGCACGGTGGCATTTCCTCGTGCCCATGCAACCTCTGCAAAGGGGCAGAAATTGTTTAACACAGCAGCCATGTGCTTGCTCTTTGTTTACAAAGCTGAGCAGGTTGTCTCCAGCCTCACACTTAACCAAGGTATAAAATGGGTCTTGTTGCAGGCAGAAATGAACAAATCCAACAGAGTGACTCTAGCCAGCCCAGGCTCGGCAGGTACCCTGCAGCCTCTGAGGTCTCAGCAGTGTCATTGCTGAGTTGCAGCTGAGGGATGCTTGCAGCCAACAGCAAATCACCTCAGCTAAAGGCTTTTGCCATGCATGCTGCTGCAGGATGGGCTGGCTGCACATCGCTCTGAGAGGCAGGCCTGGGTGAGGAGGCAAGGACCTCCCTGAGCACGGTGGACATCAGCAGTCTGATTCAAGCTGTGACGCTCCCAGTGCCTGGAGAGGCTTGGCACCTACCTACCAGTGTGCTTCTCTGCCCCCATGGGCCTTGTTAGCCAGGAATAGGAGCGCCTTAATGCTTATTCATCTTTGCAGCACTTCAGTGCAAAAGGTAGGAGTGGCTTCTATTCACAAACGGAGAACAGAGACTTGAAAGCATAGATCCACCCACTTCATTTCTTTAGAAGTCTGAATTCATTGCTAAAGCTCTCTCAAGGGTGTCATGCCACTGTCACCCAACTTCTCCAGTGCCTCAAAGGCTGCTTGGGGCACATGCAAAGCTGCCTTTGATGCAACCTCCAGCCTGCGAGCTCCTCCAAGCCCTGTCTCAAGGTTAAAGCCCCAGAGCGGATCCTTCAGCTGGCTGTGCCCTTCTCACCTCATCCAGCAGGTCCCTGTTCTGCAGGCATACTCCTAACACACCCGGGGGACACGCAGGTGCCCTCAACTCTGTGCATCCACCAGCGGAGAGGGCTGTGGGAGACAAGAAATCTGATACAAGGCTTGTGCGAGCCTCATGTGGAGGGTAAGGCATTCCCTGCTCCTTTTTAACCCACACACTACTAACCCTGTTAGCCCAAGGCCTTCCCGGTGCAGGTGGCTGTGTACAAAATGGCCTGCAGACCAGCAAGGGGCTGAATCCTGCTCTGCTGGACTTGGAGCTAGTCCAGCAAAGAGCCCTAAACATCATCTTTGCAGGTGTTTTGAGGTTTAATATCTCTGTTCCTTTTTATTGGCCAGGGAAGATAAATTTCCTGTTTCCCTGTCTAACAAGTGAATGAAAAAGTGAGTTATTTGGCTGACTCCTTCTCCTCCTCTACCCTGCCACAGGCCTGCTGAAGAGGTTGTGAGGAGCTGCCATGGCCAGTACTTCTGGCTCAAATCAGCAGCCAAAGACAAAGTAAAGAGAGCAGATCCCCCAGATCCTCACCTTGCGGATGGCCATATGCTCTGACACCATCAGCCTCACGTTCTGGTGCTGACACCACCAAAGCCACACAAGGAGCCCCTTTGCTTGTTGGTTCCTTTCTTCCTCATTTAAAATGGAGTCATGAGTGCATAGACATATCCTAGGGTTGCCTTAAGGACTGGTGTGTTCTCTTCAGTGGCTTCTGCTTACGTATTTCTAATCATGATAGGTTTCTCCACCACACACAGCAGCCCCACCTTTTCCTGGCTGCAGAGGAAAGGATGCTCTGTGCTACCAAGGCAGCCAGCAGTCCTGTGACGTGCTAAAAGACACATTAAAGGAGCAGCAACTGGGGGAGAAGCTCAGTATGAAAGGGAGATCAGAGACACAAGGGATGAATAGTTCCCATGCCAGCAAGATGTGTGTGCTGCACCTCCTTCCTTGTTAGGATATGTTAGAAATATAGTTGCTGTTTTTTTGGAAAACAAAACAAAACAAAACAAAAAACTACATTTTAATTAAGCTATGCCTGCTGCTTAAGTCAGTTTGGTAGTGATTTCTACGAATATAGGCCTCCACTAACACAGGAATTACTTCATTTTCATTTGCTGGAATGCACCAATTAAAATCTCACAGTGGAAAAACTTCTTCCAAGATACAGATTGGATGCCTCAGTCAAAAACACTGTGGTTTTGGCAATCTCAGCAATTCATTTTGCCACCGATCACATTTAGTCACAAATTATAATGTTGAAAGGAGTTATCAGAGCCATAAGCTTCCAGAGAGAGTTTTAGGAAAATCAGAATTTGCTGATGTGATAAACATAGCAATTAAAGTTTCCACTCTCATTTCAGAAGATTCAGATCTCTTTCTGATCTGCAGCTCCCCTCACTTTGAGGTCTTGAATACATGGTGGCCCATGCTATGCTATTCTGAGCAGCAAAGATTGTATGTTTAGAAGCACGTAAATGTCAAGCTCTTGTTGTTGTCACCAGAAGTTTATGTTGTTCTTGTCACCAGAAGTTTGTAGGCTAAATGGAGACAAAACATTAAAGTCTCAGTTCAGGCAGTCACCTTCCTGACACCAGATACTCATATGTCTCATGTTATGTTAAATAATAACACAAATCTTCAATTTAGAAATACTAAGATTCTCATGATATTTGACGTTTTGAGGTACATAAACTTTACGGTTATCTAAATTCCAAATTTTTCTCCTGGGAAAAAATGCAGAATCAGTGAGTAGTGACAGTAGGAACAACTCAATGCTTGTTTCACATATAAGCCCCCAAACAAATCACAAACTTGCTGTGCCTTTGCTCAGGTCAGTCATGAGGTCCGATCCAATGGATATACCACTGTGGCTCCAACACAACAGAACAAAGAGGAGCTGATATCTGACAGCATCTGGCTTACACCAGTCATGCAGAATACGTGAGACCCAGAGGCTCAATCTCTTCCTGTTGAAGACATGAACAAAACTCTCCACTGAGTGTGCCCTAAAAGCAAAACTTTCTGATCCTTCTGGAGGGTCTGTCTGAATGATTCCTGATGAAGACGTTCCATGATTGTTGAGACATCTGAATATTTATTACAGGGGACCTCAAAGCAATCTCATCTGATTCCTGCATCTGATCTAAGAGCTGTTGTCATTCTTTTCTTTTTTTCCGACTGACTGAATGGATATTTAATGAACCCATACAAAGCCGAACAGCTTCGGTGGGACAGAGAGAGCACAACTTGCTCAAAAATAGCGTACAGTCTGGTGGCTTTCAGTACTCTCCTGGGAGACATCGGTTCAAGTTCCTTCAGTGAGATGAGAGGCTTCAGCGTTGGTCTCTCATACTCCAAGGAAGCAATCTGAAATATTAATACATTTTATTAACTGATGTGCCACCGTTGTGAGGAACAGCCAACCTCATTAAAGCACTTAACCTTGGGAGAGTATTAGGCTGTGTAACATGAGTGAAAGGGAGCACCACTTTGCAACAGCCGTCAGGACGCTAACTCTCTCTTCTATTCCCCGACAGGCAGCTCAGGCATGCTGGCTTTGATGAATCTCATTTTAAATGGCATTTCCCAGCTTTACAAGAACTTGGTGCCTTACTCAGGGAAGAGACTTCCAGCATAAGGCAAAGAGGTGACAAACCAGACGTTACAATTCTGAACAGAAACCTCCTTGATGGACTGGGCTCCAGTTTTCATGGAAGAACACCATCTACCAAGCAGCTTTCAGGTCACACCCCTTCCTCAGTTAAGGGCATGATGGACTTCTAAAAAACTCAGGGGAAGAACCTCCATGGACTTCACTAGGATGCTGTTTACTTCCTCAGTGCCCCTAATTCCACAGTAGTGTGTAAGCACTCTAGTTTGCTAGGGCTATGTGGCAGTACAGCGCGTACATGATAAATGGAGCATAATTTATCTCAGTTCTTGTAAAACTCTACTGAAAAAAAAAAAAAAAAAAGAAACGGAAACAATTAAATAACTCAAGGGTGTCATATCTGTCAACCAGGTGAATACCTGCAAAACATAGCATGCTTACAGAATGAGGTACTAAGCCTTGTCTTACTCAGAAGTGCTGGTCAACAAGAAGAAAACATAAACATACAACAATAAGACTTATTTCTTCTCATAGTGGATATCTTTTAATAATTATAACGATGACAACACAGCATTGCACATCCAAATAAGGCAGAATTGTGATTTCAAATCAACATCACCTTTTAAAGCTCTGGATGTAAGGTGTGTGTAAGGTTATACATAAGATAGCACTGTAGCAACAACACAACTTAGACACCTAATTCTTAAAACTACAGAACTGAAGCTTAAAGCAATCAGAGATAGCAGTACAGAGGTCCCTGGATCATATCAACTACATAGTCATAGAGACTGCTAAATGCACCGGCTCCATAGATGATCCACAGTCTCCAAGCCAAGAGGTACAGCCACCTCTGTGGGCTGTATACATCGTTAGACTGTATAGCAATGCAGCTTTGAATTTCCAGATAGCCCTGCACTGTGGCATTTTTTTCGGCCCTAAAAGGGAGACTACTATTTAGAGTGTGTGTTATAGGGAATCAAAATCTGAAGCATCTAAAATATCCTACAAGCCATGTTGCAACCCACTAGAATGGTATTTTTACGACATGAAACGGGAGACATGTGTTGCTGCACTCAGCAATAGCTTGAGAGCATATGGATGGGCAAACTCAGCTGGGAAAGTGCTGGAGGGCTGTGCAGAGCAGAGGGAGTCAGGCCTCATGCAGATTCAACCCTGCTTCCTTGCACTCCTTGCACTTCCTTGCACAGTCCTTTGCAGGGACTCAGATGGGGCAGTTCCCTGGAATTAATCAGCCCCAAAACCACACCTGGGGTTTCTCTGGGAGGGGACTTATTCACCCCAAAAGAGAATCTACAAGGAACAAACACTTACGCAATCTGGATGAGCAAGTGATGGGGACCCCAGGGAGTTACATTATTTAAGCATGGGCATCCCTGCTGACTTTTATAGGTGTTCAAGCACAGCTGTAACCAGTGTCCACAGCACTTGGTTCCCTCAGTGACATGCACAAAGCTAAATATATCAAAATTGGTTTACAAATACCAGTTTGCTGAGCAAAGAGTCACCTAATTGAGTAACCTCCAAGAGCAAGGGCAGAGGTTTGTCTTCAACTCTGTCCTGCCTGCAGTTTGGGCTTCCAGTTCAGCACTGTGCAACGGTTCCTCCCTCCACTCAAGACCCACAGACTGGATTATCTTTAGGAGATAAGCACCAAAGTCCTTTTTTCAAAAGCCATGCAAGAGGTCAGTGCTCTCTTTAAAAGCCTGTTCATCAAGGTAGCATGTCACTGCCACCAGCCCCCATCCCTTGTGCCTGTGTAGGTTAGCTGCTTCAAGGCTTAGGAGTTAAGCACACAGAAGTTTTATGCATCACAATTTTAGGCTCCAGCCCAGGTGATATATAAAAGTCCTTTGTGGCACTAAAAGTCCTTTGTGGATTACCTATCCAAGGCCTTATCTGCAGGGTACAGTATGCAATTATGTATGGGCTCTATAACACAAAAATACTCACCCAAGGTTTCTGATCCTAGAAAGCAGGAGATTGATCAGAGAATGTAGATTCTGAGGAGCAGTCATTGAAAGGAAACTCAAAGAGATCAAAGAGATCAAAGCAGCTGAGAAGGTGCAGAAAATTAAGCACTGGGGTGAGCTGAAGCAGACAGGAAGAAAAAGATCGAGAGTTGCAAATATGTGTAGATGTGCACGCACACGAGTGGCTCCTCTCGGCAGTGCTGAGCTTGTGCCCCTGCACAGGCACAACTTTCCCCACAGCGCAGCAGACTGAAAAGGAAACTTTGCCTTCGATGCACAGCTGTCAGACTGTTTTGGTTGTGAAATAAAACTGCTCCAAAGACAGCAAGGCAGACACAGGTTTCAGCACCAATAGGAGAACATAAAGAAGCCACATCTATGCCCAGACCAGCTCCTTCTTTTAGGAGACTCTCATCTTTACACATCCTTAAGTACTGAAGCAGTTTTGCAAAGCTCTTACGTAGCAGGGCCCTCTTTTGTCCAAGAGCAGCTATATCTACATCAGCAAACAGTGCAGCGCAGGAGGAGAGGAACTGTAGAGTGAAGCAGGCAGTGCTGAAAAATGACATCTACATTAAACACATTTTGGAGGTTTACTCAACCAACCTCAGTCCAGTCCTGTGCGGGAGCACATCTAGTGTAGCTGAAGCCGAAAGGAAAGTGTACGTGTTGTTTGAAACCACTCTGACATGAAAAACAAAGTGCGCGCGCAGGGGGCGTTTGGGAGATTCACTTTAAATGCACACCCTTGACGTGCTTCTTAGTTCTCTAAAATGCTCCTGCAGACAGAGCCACCAGGTGAATTCCAAACAAAAAGGTTCCCATCTAGCTGCCTGTCACCTGAAGCAGCGCTGAGGCTGCATCCCTGCCTCATCATCCCAGGTTGAGCACCACGAGCATCCCCCCAGCCCCAAAGGGGCTTCTATATTTGCAGAATCTGTTATCATAATCTAATGGAGACAACACTCTTCGGGTCTGTGGGCAGCACCCAGCACACCCAGTGCTGTATTTGTTCCTTGATTTGCTGCTGTTTAGTGAACCCTCAAAACAGCAGTGTGCAGTTGGGTTTATAAATTACAAGACAGCAGACAAAGGGAATAAATGAGACAAAATTAAAGACATTACTCCTGCTCCCATAAATTATCTCTGCAGCCTGTTTTAATAGCACAGATTTATCATTGCATGTTAAAATAGTAAGAATACCCACCTAGTAGACCAACTAGGTATTAATGAAAAAGCAGAATACTGTTTTGTGTTCTCCAAAACGCAGAAAGAAAAAATATTCCCACCGGTTCCGATAATGCCTTTCCAGGGGGAAAGAAACATAATCTCCTATATTGAAAAAGTGAGCGATCTCTTGGAGTCGGGAAGAAAAGAAATTAATAAAACTAATTACACGCTCCGCTCATGGAGGAATCTAAGGCGCTAAGTCTGCCCGGGAGAGCCGGGCTCTTTGATTTTTGTTCCTTTTCCAACTTCCCCTTTCCTGCCCCAAGGAGGCACCTCCCGGCGCATTCCCCGGGGGAGCAGCGTGCCCGTTCCCACGGCGCCGCTTTTTGGGGTTTTCCACCTCCTCCCGGCGCCGTCCCGAGCAGACTCCAGCTCCCATTCGGGCTCCCAGTTTGGCTCCCCCCCTCGCAAACTGGAGGGTTAGGTTGCTTCGTGGCACCACTCCCTTAAAGGGGCCGTGTGTGCGTGTGAGTTTGGGGGCGAGCGTGTTGCACCCGCAGCCCAACAGCAGCCTCCGCTCGCGCATCAGCTTCGGCGGGGAGCAAAGCGCTCGGCATGTAGGAGAGCGGAAAAGGGAAAAAAAAAAAAGCAGCAATAAATGCTGGGGGCTGAGTCCGCAGCCCGAGCCAGCCTCCCTGCCTTTGGCCGTGCCTCTCCGGCGCTTGTTGCACAGCCCCGGGTGCCGGCAGCGCGGCGCTGGGGCGCTGCTGCTGCTTGGGGGGGGCCCGGGGGGGGGGATCCTGGAGGGGAGGGGGGCCATGATCCTGCCGAGCTCCGCTCCCACCCCCAGCTCGCTCTAGAGCCGCTGCCGGCGCCGCGCAGCCTTCCCCGGAGGGTAAGTTTGGAGGTTCTCGACGGGGAGGAAGGCTGGAGGAGGGGGGAGGCTGAAACCTGGGGGGGTGAACTCCGCCGTCCCTATCCCGGACTTGTGTATTCTTCCCCCGTTGTGCTCACAGCCCGGTGTTTGCAGCCTTCCTTCCCCCCCCGCCCTAACAGGTGGCTCGGTGCCTGCCCGCTCCCCCGGCGCCTTCCTCTTCCTCGCTGCCGGCTAACAGGTGGCGGTGCTGCCTCCTCTCCTGCCCGGGCAGGTGAGGGGAAACCGTGGCCACCGCCTTCATCCCCCTCCCCGAGGGGTCTTGCAGAGGCAATGTTGCAATGGGAGAAGTGGTGGGGTTGGGGGGACGTGTCCTAATACCCCCATGCAGCCCCTCTGGATACTCAGCCCCCCTCACGGTCCCGCTATGTGTCTGTCGTTGCAGCAGGCATGGGGAACCAGGTGGAGAAGCTGACCCACCTGAACTACAAGGAAGTTCCCACGGCTGACCCAGCAGGTGTAGACAGGGATGAAGGGCCCAGGATCGGGGTCTCGTACATCTTTTCGAATGACGATGATGAGCTGGAGCAGCAGCAGGAGTCGGGGCACGACCTGGGGGGGGAGCACCCAGCCTTGCAGCCCTACGATCCCCAGCTGCACGAGGTGGAGTGCTCGGTCTATTACCGGGATGAGTGTATCTACCAGAAGAGCTTTTCTGAGGAGGACATCCTGCCAGAGGAGGGTGATGAAGGAGGCCGGGGACACCTGAACACCTACACCCCAGAGAACCTGCTGAACAGATGCAAACCGGGCGACCTGGTGGAGTTTGTGTGCCAGGCCCAGTACCCGCACTGGGTGGTCTATGTTGGGGATTTCCAAGTGGTCCACCTGCACAGGCTGGAGGTGGTGAACAGCTTCCTCACTGATGCCAGCCAGGGCAGACGGGGCCGCATTGCCAACCAGCTGTACCGCTACAAGCCCCTCAGCCCAGCCGCAGTGGTGCGCAACGCCCTGGAGCAGGTGGGCTGCAAGGACCGGGACCTGAGCTGGAGAAACTCTGAGTGTTTTGCTGCCTGGTGCCGCTACGGCAAGAGGGAATTTAAAATCGGCGGGGAGCTGCGCATAGGCAAGCAGCCTTACCGCTTGCAGATCCGCCTGGGCGACAAGCGCAGCCACACGCTGGAGTTTCAGAGCTTAGAGGATCTGATTATGGAGAAGAGGAGGAATGACCAGATTGGTAGGGCTGCTGTGATCCAGGAGCTCTCTAGCCACCTGCAGGCCGCGGAGGAGGAAGATGAAGAGGAGGAAGAAGACCATCACCACCATCCAGGTGCTCGGACTGCTGTGGAGTAGCAGCCTCAGCACCACCATGCTGCTTTAGGCTGGGTGATGGGGATTAAAACTGAAGGCTGCGAAATTGAGCTGTTATAAGCCCTTTGGGCTGCTTCAGTGCAGCTTCATTCCAATCACATGTGAAAGGAAGGGGGAAAGCTGATTAAGTGTCTGTGCTTTAGTGCTTAACTCCTTCAGTGCTCGATGGTAAAACCACTGACTTACTTGTAGAGGATAAAACTCAGGGCAATTCTACCCTTCTGTACTCCCACCTCTTTCCCTTCCTCTGTGTTAGCCTTTCCCTCGCCCATCTGCCAGAAGGCCTAACCCTGTAGGATGCTAAATGCCTTTGACATCTACTTATCAGCAGAAGTTGCAAGTATTTCTTACTATTAAGGAGCCAGCAACTTCCAGGACATGGCCATATAGCTGAGTGCATGTTTAGTTGGCAGCTGAGAAGTGTGAGGATGTTGTTTTCCCTCCTCTGCCCCTGTTTCTCTTTGATTGTGGCTACTGTTGGTCTTGAAACAAGCTATTTGCTTGCTCAGTGCAAGGCTTCATGGATTGCTAGCCAGCCCGCCAGAAGGTGTAAGGAAGAAATCACTGACTAATGAAATGGCATTGATGTTCCTGGTGCCTTCCTAATTAACAGAAACTTGCAGGTTGTCCAAGGGAAGCTCCTCACTAGCTATCAGCATGTAATTGCTGTCGAGGACAGAGGAGGTTTATTTATTGCTGACCAGTCCTGGAAAGGAGGAAGTTTGCAGCCCTTGTTATGGAGTCTGTGCATTGGTGCGTGCTGGGACTCGTGGAGGCTCCCGGTGACATCTGTGGTACACACCAAGGCAGTAGAAGCAGGTTGTTTGCATGCACTAACATGTCCCAAGAGAGGGGCCTCTTGACCGCATGCCCCTGGCCGTGAGCATGTCACCAGTTCTGCACCAAACCCAGCTGTGATGGGAGGGAGCGCAAGATGGAAGTCACTGCAGGAAGGGGGTTAGGGTGTTCCTTTCCCTTTCTTACCACAAAGCAATTTCCCCTTCATTAGGGACTTTGTTTTCCCTCTTTTTGCTATTTTTTACAGTATGCAGCTGAGCTATAGTATTAGAAGAGAGGACGTGCCTCCAGAGTCATTGTGCAGGTTCCTCGTTAAGAGGAGGGGGGAGTGTGATGCTGCCTGCCCTGAATGTTCTGTGAACTTTGTTTTCAGCTGTTGAACTGGCCTCCTGCATGGGCAGCACTGTCAGGTCTTTGTCCTGGGATCTGAAGTGTGTGCACAAACACTGATTTGGAGGCAGCTTATAACACAAAATTCCTTCCCCTTAAAAACACAATAGCAAAGAGGTGAACTTGAAGATAAGCTTGAGTTCATTTAAATAACAGCAATTAAGTGTGATGTAAACTTGAAGCGTAGTTACTACCGTCTTCCCTGTGGTTGTTTATAGTTATACCACAAATAGCAAAGTACTCCATGTCCTTTCCACCCTCTGGGAGCAAAGTTTGTTGATTTAAGAATAAGTAGATACTGGCTTTTGATTAGTTGGGACTCTATGAAGCCACTTTGACAATGTAGCCCAAACAGGTCTGTGCTGTGCTTCCTACCTGAGACACAAGCTAGGAAAAAAAGCAATGAGAGGCTATTTCCACCTTGCTTCAGGTGGAAAAAGCAACTCTTAAGGTTATGCAAATACAACATATTCTCTTTCCTTAATGACTCTGTTTTCGCTTTGGGCTGTGAAATGCCCAAATCCAAAGGAGAAGTTAACAGCAAGCTCCCTTAGAATGCTATAGCTCAGGTGTCAGCACCAGTGAGGTTTTTTTCTTCAACACACAGTTGAGTTATACGCGTTAGTGTGGCTGTCAAGCAGGTGTGCAACCTTGCTTTAAAAGCATAGTAACTGCCCCTATCTACCTGCAATAGGGTTAATACGTGGATGTCTGCACATTGGTTTTATACAACTACTGAACTGCTGAAAGGATCACTGTATTAGTCTGAAAGAATGAAGGAGAGTCTATACTAACTTCTATGAGACAACTGAGGTTATCTAGACCATAAGTAAATGTCTGGCTGTTGTTTCTTTCATACTGGAACCTTGTACATAACAAAGTTTATTTCACTGTGTAATATATGTATGTAAAATAATATTTTCTTACAGATATTTTTGAAAGTTTAAAAAAAAAAATCCATCATAACCTTGCATTTGAAAGTAAGTTGTTATGCACATTATTTTCCAGTCCTCTGAATGGGTTTATTTTTCATTAGTGATCTAAAGTATATTCTAGGTCATAAAGTATAAAAACTGCTATAAATGTCAAATATTATGTATCTACAGGGTACTAAACAGTAAACTAGTTGTGAAAATATTTTTCCCTTGTGTCTGAAACATCAGAACTATGACACATAGCCATTTCTCTCCTTCTGAGATATCCTGCACAGTCTGGCTTTGTTTTTCTGGTGTTTCCTTTCCTTTTTTTCCTTTGTTTAATAATAATAATTTTTAAAAAAGGACCAAATCTGCTTGAGAATCGAGAGCAAAGCTTCTTTGACCAACTGAAATCATGTCTTGTGCTGATCTTGGTGCTTCCCTGTACTGGTCATGCCTCTGGGGATAAATTCCCATAAGGGCCTTAGCAAAGAATCCCAGAGCTTGCACAGCCTTGTTAGGATGGAGAGCTGCGAGGGAGCTTTCTTTATAACACAGGAATCTGGCTTGCAGTCAGCTGTGTTATAAAACCTTATCCACTCCTCCAGCACCTGCAATTCAGGTGTTCAGCACTTAAAATGTTGCTGTTTGGAATATTTAAACTTCAAGTTATGGTTAGGAATTTATTCTGCCTTCTGCAATTCCGTTATGTGTTCTTTTTTTTTTTTTTTTTTTTTTTTTTCCTACGGGCAAAGCAAACAACTTGGGGAGGTGGGAGCTGGATTTTTTTCTCAGATTCTCTGAAAGTGGGCTACCTCCGTACAGGGTACAGGGATTTCTTATTCCAACAGATAAAGATGCAGGCATTGAATCTTTAACAAGTGGGTCTCTTTTTCCCACCTGTTGATTAGGTAGTATTATTCAATAGGTGCTACTAAACAGCACTGCAAACATTTCTAAGCAGTCTGGTTTTTAAAGCCATGGATCCATAATGAGCTGCATGCAAGAACTGGAATTGCTGTAGAAGCGCATCACAACGCTTATCTTCTTGTTTTCGTTTGGCTTTATTCAGTTACTGTCCACAGACTGGACTGCAATTTCTAGAGCTTGATTTTTAAAGAAAAAAATCTCTTGGGAAAAGGCTTTTTTGTGTACATGTATACTTCAAGACTTTTCTGTAGATCAAAAAAAAGGCGGGAAAGAGAATAGATAAAAGTGCTCTTCTCTGCAGTTTGTTCTTTAAGGTAGAGAAAGTCAGGTGTGATCCTTCTGTAGAACTTCTGGTTCAGCAAAGCCATACGCCTATACTGAAGTTTGAAGTTGAGCCACTTGAAAATCAGCAAAACTATTCATATGCTTGAGGTTAAGTGTATATTTACATTTCTTTCAGAGTAAGGGGCTGGAATTTTGATCTGAAGTCTCTGCTGGAAGCACGGAGGACCTGGCACTGCCAAATCACCAGGGGAGAATAAGTAGTGCTCCAAAGGTTGCTTCTCAAAAGGCTTCTTGTCCAAACAAAGCTTGTGGAATCCAGCCCAAACTTTGGCCTCAGTCTCTCCCTGGAAATCTAAGAGCAGCACTGATGCAGTGACAGGTGAAAGATGCATTTTACACAGTATTTATACACTAAGCTGATGATCGTGCTGCAGACTCCTTTCTGGTGTCTTTGTCTTGTCATGCTTGAACTTTCCCTTGTGTTTTTAATGCTTAAAGTTAATACAATTTGTTTTAAAAGCTCTTTGATTGTGCAAACACTTAAGCATCTGTATGAATTTACCCATTTGGGTATATGTACTGCTACAGATAGGATGACTGCTGTGAATATCATTATGCACATGTTAAGGCTGGCAAGACTAAGCCCCAGATGTGTAAACGTAGCTCCAGCTTAGGAAATGTAGATGAGCAGTCTTATTTCCCCAGAGTATTGGTATGTTTGATGCTAATAATGTCTTGGAAAAGGATTTATAGTAAAACCTACAATTATCCCTTGACTGAGTAATTTTAAAAACACAATTTAGACATTCACCTTCCATGGCAGTGAACACAGATATAAACTGAAGATTATTTCAAGTTTCCCTGATACTATGTGAATGCAAAGTATTGATTACAACAACACCAGAGCTCAGCTGGCCAACACAGTAGACAGTTGTAGGGTAGGCAGGGGAATTAAAAACAAAAGCTACTTCAAAAACTATATTTTCTTACTAGGAAAAGTATATTCTTCAGACTGAAGGACCCTAGACTATGGAAGTAAAATTTCAATTATTTTGTATTAATGAAACCCCGAGAACGCTTATTAAGTTTTGTTCTTTTAAATTTGATATTTCACTCCAAGTACTAAAATATATTAATCGCATATTACCTATTTCAGATTTTGAACATAACAGTGGTTTTCTTTTTCCTTCTTTCTTCCTTTGGGTCTCACCAAAGGGTGGGTGAAGCTTGTCGTTGAGTAATTTGCCACCTCTGCTTTTCTGTCAATTAACCATGCCAACCATAATTCTAACAGCCATGTAGGAACAAATATTTTTTGAAAGCAAATTTAAATTTTATACAACAAATCAGAGATAAGCAACTAAGTAAAGGTAGAAAATACATCATTTTCAACAGCAGTTTCTATTTGTAAGAAACCCACTGTTATTTCTGTGTTAGCTTGGCGACTCTTATAAATTAATGTGCAGTGATAAGGCCAGGTGTATTGTATAATGGGCTTAGATTTTCCAGATTATACTTTTCTTTGTCTTTCATAACTGTGGATAAGAAGAAATCAGGGTAGCTTCAAACATCATTGGTTTAGATGGTTCTTTTGCGTTATGATTGAATTAGAAACTTTCTTTAAATGCACACCTAAAATTCCTGATATTGTAATAATTCATCCACAATAGCCAGTGTAATCACAAAACACGATTTTTTTCTCCATGAGTGTTTTCTGTAAGCTGTCTTTTGTCAGTAAATGTTGAATTGTTAGTGCAAATATCTCTTCTTTTCCTGAGAAAGAAGTACAGATCATTGATTGTACCATTTCCTTCAAAATGAAGGGCACTGCATAGTAACTAAAAAGAAATAAAAGATTTATAGTATCTTTTACACTCTATCTTTTCCTTTTTTTTTTTTTTTTTTTTTTTCAATGTTGTATTTTTTCCCTTTCTTGTTTGGAAAACTGGAGTGATTTCTCTCATGATGGATACATCAGGCACAAAACAATCAATGTTTTCACTGGCTTCACATGTCAGATCAAAATCTAACTCCTCAGTTCTGTTGTTGCCCAAAGAAAGACAAAAAATAATCTCCGTACAAGGCCAGACCATCAGCTGCTTAATAGGCAATATCTGTATTAAATCTGATGAGGATCTGGCCCGTAATTTAATTTTGAAAGTGGAAAATGAATACAGCAGAAGATCATATAGTATTAGTTGGCACCCAGGCCTGCCTTGTCTGCCAGCAACTGCTAAAGGAACAGATGTAGTGTCTGTGAGAGAGAGAAATGAGAGAACATCAGAACTCACGGGGACTTTTTGGAGATCTGTAAAACTGTTCTGTTTGTGTGATGTTTTATATCATGGAAACTCCAGGGGTGGAATGGGATCAACCTGCTACCTACTAGTGAGTTAGTCACACCAGGCAAACACAGATTTCTAACTGAGGGTGATGAGGGTTGTTCGTCTTAGTAAGACGTTATATCTGTGGGGTAATGGCTCTTAATTTTTCAAAGACTTCTACCATGTGCTCATCCATGACTACAAAAACATAATACAACAAATGAACTGTACTCCTGAAGTCCTGGCCAGAAAACGTTGGGTGAATCTCAAGCAAAAGCACTGAGTCAACTCAAGCAAGAATACTTTTAGTGAAATCATCGTGAGGAAATTTAGCTGTAAGAAGGCAGACCTCTGCTGAAAGCACCAGTGGACATTTAGCTCTTCTGGGGTTGCAGCTGTCCTTGACAGCCTTCTCGCAGGTATGACAGAATGAGATAAAAGTCATGCAACAAAGACAGCTTCTAAGGCTCAGGGCTGCAGGTGGGATTCCACCACAGCATTTAATTTCTAGCCCTGGCATGGACTTAGGTGATTCTGAACAAGATGTATAAGGCACCCAGCTGTGCCCTGTGTCACTGCAAATGCCTGAATTTTCAGGTGTCTGATACTAGATATGAAAAATAACACAAAGAAACAAAAATGTGAGACAGGTGTCAGAATCAATATCCCCAAACCCCTGCTCATGTGCCACCTAGCATTGGAGGCCACTAAATTCTGAAGCTTGATTTATTTATTTTTACCTTGTTTTCAGAATCTTGAAGTTCTGGGCCTTTTTCTCACAAAACTTTCTGCAAGTACACGAAGCAACATAACTCCTGTCTTCTCTCATAGCCTGTGCCCACGGAATGGGGGCCATTAAGTGGGAGCCTGCTTTACACCACAGTGGCTTCTCCCAGAACGTATGTGACCTCAGGTACTGAAGAGGAACTTCTTAAAAATTATGTTCCCTTTATTTCAGAACTTCATACCTGAGGCAGAAATAAGTTTACATGAAATGCATTTACAGGGAAATGAACTGCAATGAGGTCTCTGCCCTCCCAAATGGCTGTTCTGAGCAGTTGGATTTTGCAGCGAGGTTCCCTTATCGGTCCTCTCTTTGCTTTGTTCTTGATCATTTCCAGCAAATGCACTCATGAAAGTCCTCATCCCACAAAAATCTGGAAGTGGTGGATGGGAATTTAAATCATTCCTTATCCCCAGGCATAAGATGAATTCAATTTGCAGTCTTTCTCCTGAAACTATGCTCAAATCTCTGGGATATTGTATAAAAGAAGACTGTCCACTGCTACCATCTGCTCGGATTGTCTTTATAGAAGAAGGTGGACTGATGATTCCATGGCCATGGAAGTCAAATTGATGTTGCCACACCAGTTTCATTGAGCAGGAGAATCCATCCACTGCATCTCAAGCCATTTCTGCTCACAAGTAAGATCAAGGAGAAAACTACCTGGACCCCCATGCTCTTGGCCACTAGAGCCATGAAGTCACTTTTGATATGCTCCAGGGCTCCTCAGCAGTGTCAGTGGTACCCACATGGAAGTGTAGCAGGGGGGTAATAGTCTGAGGGTCTCAGCAGCCTCTCAGATTCGAGCCTCTAGTGAACATCAAACCTCCTCAGACCACCATCTATATGCTGTTCTCTGCAGAATTTCTGTCCCCTTTTGTGCAAACTGCTGCATCTGCTGGCCACGTATTGCTGGCTGTACACCAGGCCCAGCAGTTACACAGGCCTCTCCCTAGCACCTGCTGATAGGGTGCTTCAGCACCTGATCCTCCTGATCAGGAGCCAGATGGAAACAAAGAACTCAAAGAACCCTTTGATCAGGAAGACCAAGCAGAGCTCATTAGAAGCACCTGGAGCTTGCTAGAAATCCATGCCAAACAGTCAATAAGACTCATTTGTCTTATTGAGTCACTCTAGGTTACCAAGGCAGTCACTGGTCAGTCACTGTGGTGGAGCCTGAATTTGTTGCTTGTATCACCTTTATCAGTGAAAATTAACCAGGACTGTTAAGAAAAAAGTTAACTCAGGAGCATATAAAAGTCTGGGGTATAATTTTTCATTGCTCCTGGGCTTCTTATATCTTGTCCTATTCAGAACAAGCACTCTGGGACAAGCTCTGCTCTTTCTGTACAATAGTTGGTGCAATGAAGTCTCAAGGTGTTTACATAGTATTAATCAAGTTCGTCACCAGAGGGCAGGGGAAATGAAATGAGGATGTTCTGGACCATGAAATAGATGACTCACATCCCTGGAAAAGGTTTAATTGAGCAAAACAGGTACACAAGTGTACCTGGCTCACCACAGATATCAGACGGAAGAAGATGAGCCTCCAGAGAGAAGAATCAAGGCACCCTGATGGAATACACAGAAATGAGTGCAGTGCTTATGTAAACAGAGTCTGCGGAGAATAGGTCTTCACGCACAACTCACGGAGAAGGCTCACATGGAAGGCAGCTGGCAGCACTCTTCTTTCTAATGCTTCCACTACAGCCATTGGGCATGTCTAACAGGGAAACAGTGCTCTGGTGGGCACCTCAGAGCTGGGTACACAGTGGCAAACATATTTACGAAATCCAAAGGTATTACTGTATGGGTAAACCTTTGATTCTGTGTTTTTTTTACTCTGTATTTTTTCACTCTGTGTTTTTTCCTGTGCTTTTGTTCCTCATCTCCTTGAGAAAGCAATGCACTTATGAATGGGATGTGCAAGGGAGGAAAATGTAGAGTGGTGGGACAGGCTGGTGTGCACACCTAGTCATGGTATCATGGGCTACAGCCTGTCTCTTGGAGCTGGGTTCCTCGGCCCTCACTGCAAACTGTAGAAATGAGAGAACCAGAGCCAGGCTCACAGGTAAATGGGCAGCTCAAGTGTTACCTGGAAAGTGGTTTAAAATCTTTCCTCTGCCTAGACTAGAACATGGTCTTGAACACAGAATTTGAGCCAATGTGCTAACCTTTAAGTTATGAGGCCAGAACTATTTGTTTTCTTTGTCTCAGTGAAGATTTAACTCAGATCAAAGCAAAAGAGAACTGTCAACAGGGAAGAGAAAACTCTGCCTTCAGGTAGCTGACATATTTGAGGTTATAGTGTTCTCTGGAGATGTAGGACACCAAAGTTACAGCTCTTCCCACAGTCCAGGATTTTCAGTGACAGTGACAAGCTTTATCTCTTCCATGGGATATGCACAGCACCACAGCTCTTCATAAGCCAAAGAGGATGAATCCTATGGTGTAAGGCACACAGGGTGTCTATAATGTCTGCTTAAGCTAAGTTTTCAAGGGGTAGAAGTGCCTGTAAGTGCTGGGCATACACACCTGCATGCAAGAGATTGTTTGGAGGTATTGGACCGTATCTTCTATGCTCAGGAAGCCTAGGGCTCAGCCACCTTAAATATCAATAAAACAGACTTTTGTTGGTATTACCAATATTATTACAAACCACGGATATGATTAAGTGACATACCCAACTACTAAGAAAGTAGTTTCTATTTATCCCTAAGGATAAACAGTCTATTCTTTGAATAGTTTTGCACATGCCCACCTCCAGTATGCCCTAGCATAGGTTTATGTGTTTATAGCACTTGCGTGCACAGATGCATCTCAGATCCCCAAGTCTAATGCGTTCCCATCACATGAATTAATTTTACTACAAAGCACAGGAAAGAAAGCCATTAAATCTTAAATTAAGATATTAAATTAAAATATTACTGCAGAAATTCAATAGCAGCTTGCAGCCCATGGGAAGTGACTCTGCAGGGAAAAATACCATTTGCAGGTGAGGTGGCACTCAGAGCACCTTACCATATTCATAGGGAGGAGGTGCTGACCCCTGCAGAGAAGCTGCAATTATAATGAGCCTCTTATCCAGGAAAAAAGCAGTTATCCCAATACATTTGTGATGGAAGCTGAGGTACTGAATAAGATGCTAGCAGGATATAAATAATGAGGTGGTACACAGCCGTGTGTTGGAATCAAGCCACTAGAGCAAGATAATGGCAAAGGCACAAGCTTAGCTTACATTGTGTGGTTCCTATGGGAAAAGGGGTGGGAGGATAATGCCACATGGAAAGCCGATTCCTCAACTTGTAGTGAATAACATAACTCCGTAGCCCTGCTTGTCTTTGTTCAAAGCCAGAACAAGCAGAGTTGAATTACTGCAGAGATCTAACCCTAGTCACAAGGCTAGATTCCAGCTGAATGTGCTCCCGAAGTCTGAACGTACAAAGGCCATTTCTGGCTTCACATAACTAAACCCATGCTGAGAAAGGGAAGAAGCTGCTGAATGCATGGACCTAGATTCATCAAAGAATTTAAGCATTGTCCCACTGAAAAGGGATTTGAACTTAACGCATGACTGCTCTGATAGCGTGAGACTATCAAAGTGTATGTTATTTGACATTTTATGGTGGTTTTCTGCTACAATGCAAGGCATAATACATATTTCTAATTAAACATTTGAATATAGCACAGATTGTAAGTGTCACATGGTACAACCTAGTAAACACACAAGATGGGGTTTTAAAAGGATGAGGTTTTTAAAGTGTTGTTTTAACCACCAACGCCAATGATTTTCAACAGGATTCTGCTCTGCCCTTCCTCTCAGCTGCAAGAATTATGGCAAGAATTCCTAACCGAAATGCCAATTTATACATCATCATACAGCAGTGTGCTTTGTGACAGGTCTGCTTAAATATCTTTCACTGAGATAAAGAAGTTGCAAAGAAAAATGGCATAGTTGTGAATTTCCCGTTTTGTAACTCTACACAGCCTGATTTAGAGATTCCTGAAACACTCTAATGCTTTGATTAAAGGACAAAGAATTAAGTAAATTTATCTGCTAATTTCAACAGAGGAAAATAGTTCCTAATAATCACATTTTGTTTTGAAGCATATTATTCTGTTACCTGGCTTGGCCTCTCACAAGCTAAATCTGAAATCAAAAGACTTTCCACTGCAAGTTGATCGGGAACGTGTTGTGCATAGCTTATCGATGGTGAACTGCAGCAGAGAAATGAGGTGACTTGTTTGAAATCAGATGGCAGTGAATGCCTCATAACTACTTCCTGCAATATTATAAGACATCTTCCCTATACAGATTGGTACATGAGAGCTCTGGGCTTCTCGCTAACTGGGAGTCTGAGGTTCTTTGAAGTCTGATGAGGCTGTCAGCTCCTCCCTGACCACAACAAAAAGGAACAACCTTTTCACAGCCTGCATGAAAATAATAATAATAATAATAATAATAATAATAATAATAATAATAATCCTGTGCAGACATATTTATACACCATAACTCTCTGTAATTAATGTAATATATGTAATGTAATATATGTAAAGTAATATATGTAATGTTCCAGTTGTCCCACCATCTGTCATAATAAGTAATTAAGAGCTGAGGCTGGGAGGCAGCCCTGGCCATCCAGTGGCTCCAACATCCTAGGTATATCATGAGTTGGACTTTTCTAAGGATCTGCTTAGAAAGCAAAAGTGTTACGTTACCTCCCATCCAAAGTGCTCTCAGGCACCGAGGAATTAAAATAAACCCCCTTTTCTTTCAGTTATGGCTTTTTCTAGTTTCAGAGCTAATTGCTCTGATCAGCAGCTTTGCTCAGGGAACCATAATTAGGTCTCCCATAGCCTTCTTTTTCAGCCTCTCCCTCTCTCCTGAGCTGATGTTTTCTGCAGCTTGAAAGGTCCCTCCACAGGCTTTCCTGTTAGCTCAGCTTGTTCCTCCTCCTTCTCTCAGGGTAACAGCAGGGTTAAGCCACAGCTCAGTAGCTCTAACAGAGCTACTGGAACAATAGCATTGTCACTTGAATAAAAACATTAAAAAAAAAAAAAAAAAAAAGTGCTTTCAAATAATAAAGAGACAATCAGAATGTCTTACTCTATGCATGTTTAACAAATTTACATGGATATCATGAATACTTCTTCACTGTTTTCTAGGGCTCTTTCATCCATGCGAGTCTTGAATCCTCAGCACACTGGTCCCTCTTCTGCGTCAAGCTGGTTTTGCTATAAATCTTCTAGACTTCTCCCTGCCACCTTCATGAACCATGTCAAATCAAGATACAGTATTTCCTCAGGAAATGAAGTTTCTGAAGTCTATGAGACTGTAATTCCTTCAGTGAATGCAAATCCTACAACTTCTTGTTTGACCCACTTAGTTTAGCCAGGTATGCAAAACCTGCATGAGATAAATTCATAACATCGATGAGCAGTCTGTGTATGTTCCAGATGCCCATAGCATCTGTCCCTTTGCCAACTGAATGACCTTGAATAATCCGTGACTTTGCAGCATCACAGGTGCTCTCCCATGATGCATATTTGTAGCCTTATTTCTTAGAGGTAAAAGGCTCATCTACTCTGATGAGTGGAGGTGCTGGTGTGTGTGTGCTCTGCCTGGGATTACAGTTCTGCTTTTGGTAGATGAGGAATCACCACACAGTGTGAATACTTGCCTTTGCTCAGTGCTGAATTAGGCACTCTCAGTCTCATGGTCTTGCAGATTCCTTAGTACAGGTATCATTTCTTGGGCAAAGGGATCTGTGCCAGCATCCTACTCCTGCACCCCTTCCTATATGAAACAGAGATGCTTGCTAGCTACCACTTCATATTCTTGGAATACATCATAGTTGGCATGACCATGGAGAACAATTTAAGAGAGATTCTTTTATCATAGGAAATTGTCATTGAGATTATAAACAACTCTTGATGATAGTTGCAGAAATATGTCAAGGGGAAAAAAACAGATGATAACATTGCAAAACAGCTGTGTCTTCCGTGTCAGGACCTTCAAAGCACAAGATGTTCTGCTTTCTTGGCCTTTTCGACTGCTTTGTTCCAAAGACGGTAAAGAATTGGAAGCTTACTGAAAGCTTTTGATGACCTATTAAATAATCTTGTTCTTGTCTTTTAACAGCTGATATCTCAATGTATTAAGCTTGTGAACACTTCTGTCCTCATAACATGCAAATTTGCATTGCACAGGAGAAAAAAAAAAAAGTATCTTTTTCTAATACTAATCGAGAAGATAACTGAATTTGGTCAGTTTGGTCACAGGGAAATTATTTGTAAGCCTCATGTTATCCAAAAAATGATACACCTTATCTGACAATGTTTCCAATTATAATCTTAGAAAAAGGGACAATTTCTCTCAGAGTGAATCACCCAAGTAAGACTCCCTCAAAGCCATTCTATCTCTAGAGACTTTAAACAAAAACACTGCCCAGTTTGCTAGACTGTAACTTTGAACCCATGTAAAACCCATTGCTCAGATATGATAACCTCTTAGGCAAGTATTTCTTGATTCTAACATGGCATGGTTTAATAACCTAGTATCACACCTATTCATAAAATCATAAACAAACACACACACACACACACACACACACAAAAAAAAAAAAAAAAAAAAAGGATGGTAGGGGAAATTAGAGCTTGAAAACAAGGTTCATAAATGGAGTTTGCCAAGGCTGGATTTTTCTCTCTCTCCCATATAATGAGATCAGAGACCTTCTTATTCTCTTCTGAATCACATATTTATGCATACAAATGGCCTGTCTGTCTTGTAGGTGATTTCTGTTTCCTATTACAGCACTCTGCTTCCCCCAAAACAATATGGAACAATTCTAGCTTGTCTGCTAATTAAGTGTAAAGTTGTCTGAATTTCTTTATTAATACAAATTTTAATGTGCTCATTGAATGGAATGCATTGTTTCCACATGCTTCTGAGTTTACCAGACAGATTTTGCTATATTTGCACTATAATCTCTTCCGCTTCTCTACAGATGAGAAGGAAAGGCCCAGCCTATTGCTTATACAGAACATCAGTTTGTCAAGCATTTTGTGCATCCCTGAGGATTAGTGCAGCTATGAAATTGTATCATTATCATTGCTTGCTGCATTACTGAACCACAAGGCAGGGCCTGAGAGAATATGCATGCATGTTTGCGCAATGACATTTTTAAGCCATGGTCTGCCTTTTCATTTCTTTACATCCCGCATACTAATCCAGCCCCAAAGTATTCCAGGCTGGTGCCCAGAACCAGAATTTCCTTCTCTGTTGTAAGCAAGGATTTTTCAGTTATTTAAGCTATTTCACTCAAGCCCATTGTTTACAGATAGGTGAACTGTTGCTTTTTGCTTAGACACATTTACAACCTCAGAAGAGAGAGGCAGACTTGCAGACTGCTGTGAAGTGATTTAGATTTCAACCTTTGTCTCCATGGCATGCCTTTGAAAAACAGGCCCATTGTAGACACAGAATTTGGCTCTGCAAGCACTGAAACACAAACAAAAGTGCAACAGCAGTAGGGAGGTCATGTTTTTTTGCAATATCTGGGTTTTATTTAAGAATGTGAGTCAGCCTGGAAGCGCTTAATTTTAGGCAAATTTATTTTCCACTTTGTTACACAAAACAAACTTCAGAGCTAAGTAAGCACTAACCTGTTGGGAAATTCATAAGACTATTAGAGAGGGAAATGTGTCTGAAAGAAACGTGCCTTTGACATGCCACAGAAGTTACCTTTTCTTTGGAAGACCATAAAAAAATGCTCCTAAAACAAAAGTCTGTAAATGAACAATTAACTAATAAAGCCTGGTCTCAGCATTTCCTGTTGTTCCAGCTCCGCCTCGCTGTTATATTGTGCTCCGTGCTCCATGTCAGTCCCTGCGGGCTGCACTGAGAGCCAGCACCGCCACTTGCAGCTCTTGACAGGGTGCGACAATGTTTTTTGGACACAACCCTAAGCAAACAGCGGTGGCAAACTTTTCCAGCCAGCAAGGGAAGTCACTGTGACGCAGCAAGCCACAATCCTAGCAAAACCTGGCTAGAAGGGATTAACTCTTCCCAAACCAAGGCATTCTCTCCTTCCCTGGTGTCCAAAGCTGAGCGGAAGGCTCGCTTACCCACTCCTCACTCACCCTTTCCTTTTCCATTTGCTTGGTAACAAGAAAAACAAAGAGTTCAATGCACTGACATGATGTGGTTGTGGAGGGCATGAACGGTTTCAAATCCCTCATGTACTTTTCCAGAAGCATGAAGGTTAAAGCAATGTTAACATTTAAAATGTAAGGAAGCAGACTGAGGAAGCGCAGTCCCAGCAGCCTGGCAGCTTTGTTCGTGTCCTGTACACTTTTTACCCGCTGATGTTGTGGCAGCCTGGAATGTTATTTTTAAATATGAAAATAGGGTGATTGTTCATACTGTATTATTAAATGTAGTTATAAAGATAATTTCTTTAATTTAGAGACAACTTGTTCACATTTTTAAACTCTAATATGTAGTTCCTAAAAACCAAGAGCCATAATGACAATAAGTGGTGTGTAATGCTACCATTGGAAATAGAACTCTTGAATGAAAAAAAAAATGAGTTTTGATATTTTCACAGAAATGTGTTTTGAATTTGTGGATGGTTTTGCCCATTTTTTTAAGGAGGGAAATTACAGTAATTTCCCTGCCACTCTTAGGATCATTATTATAGGATACTGCAGTTAGGTTTTTGTGTTTTAATAAAGGAGCCCACCTACAAATGGGCTGAAATATATGTTGTAGATTTTAAAGTATTATGTTAATAAAAATGTTTTTTAAATTTGAGGAAAGGATGACAAAACTGAATTGCAAGAATTTGAATTGCATTCATTGATCTTTATTCTCTTTTTGGCTGCAAATGATATATCCTACTGAGGTGGACACAAAGAGACTGAGATAGAGAAAATCAGTCATGTTCCCTGGTATGTAAAAGCAAAATGAATGAAGTTTGCAATGTGGACATTGATCTCAAGCAGTTGGTTTTGCCTTAGATAAATTTTCAGAAGTCCGATATCCTTTTAGACTCTGTGATAACTAGTACGAGCTGTTTAGTTAACAAACACAGAATTTCTCAAGTAATGCTGAGTGGGATTGTACCAAAGTACACCTCAGCATCTCTGATGGGAAAAAAAAAAAAAAAAAAAAAAAAAAAAAAACAGCAGAGACAAACATGGGTGGCATTTTGTAGCTGAGGCCAGATAGAAGCTACCACTAAAAGGAAAGGGCGGTTGGAAGATACAATTATTTATTGATAACAGCATTCACTATTTCATCTCCCTCTGTCAAAGGTTCTGCTGTGATGTGTACTAAGTTCAGCACAATCTTGAAATTGAGATTTCTTCTTTCTCGTTCCTTATAGGAGTATCTGCAAATTGGAAAGCAGAATGCAGAGCAAGTAAGTGGCAGCACTGTTTGCAGAAATAAAGTCCTGGTCTGAGGAAATGTCACACTTGTCCTCCACAGAAGGCCAGTGGCTGCATGGAGTGTCACCATGGATAATATGAAAAGCATTTTGCCATTTATACATAAAAATCACTTACGTGTTGAGATCAAGAAGCAATTCCAACATTCAGATCTAGGAGAAATTGGCTGTCTCAGTTGGGTATTAGCAGATATAAAATTCAACACAATTTACCTGAGTAAAACTCAGCAGAATTGAAATGCTCATCCATAGATATTTCCAGAAATGTACCAGCTTCTGAATAACAAGCTGAGTGCTATGAATAAGGAGCAGAGAGGGAAGTGCTGTCTTTAGCCTCTTGCAATGAATTCCACTGGCTGTAGGGAGCCCTGAAACATTCTGCCCCTATTCAGGGACCAGGAAACTGAAAACCCTTATTTTCATTTGTCAGTTAGTCACTAAAAGCAATTATGCTTTTACTGTTCTTTTAAGGATAATTACTACTACAATAACTTTATCAACAGGTAGATACTGCCATCGGTTTAGGCAATGTTTTATCAATACAATCTTCCTACATTAAACAACAACGCCTGTTGGCAGAACTGGGAAAATGTTCCTCCTTATTGAACAAGCTGTCATCTCTGATGCAGGCTTTAAATTAAGAGAAGAAAATGTTAATAACCAGTTAAGTAGAAAGTGCATTTGGAATATGTTATGTTGACTTGCTTTTTACAGCACTGTCTGTTTACCTGGGGGTCACTGTGCCTGTTGCAGAAAGGCAAGCCAACTGCTTCCGCATTTGGGGTTTGACAAAGTGTGCAAAAACTAGTCTGGACTGGCTGGAGTTGAAGGTTTGGGTGGTGTGGACTCACCTGTTTGAATTGGACTTATAGAGTCATTTAGCCACAACCAGGAGAACCACGTTAGTGGAAAGAAAAGTCACGATGTGTTGGACCTTAAACTATCATCCCCCTGAGATCACATCCAGGAAATCTTGAAGGACACGTTTTAAAGGCAGAACTGAGCTGGACTATTTTTAATTCTGATAATCAAAGATGGTATAAAATCTACTGTTTTACACAACAGAAAGGCTGCCTGTATTTTTATTTATTCATTAGTTTCTGCTAACAAAAAGGATTGTTGACTTCAGGAGAAATGTCTATATTCTCACACAGCACCACTACGTATGTGTTAGAGAATGTAAAAGTGAAAGGGATTGGACACTGATTTGTAATAAAGGTGAAAGTACACAGTTCATTTTCATTGCTCAAAAAAGAACAAAGCAAACAATCAGGACTAAAAGCCAAGTTAATTAAATTCCAAATAACTTTCAGTGTAATAAGTTACAATGGTATTAGCTGCACAGACTAGGAAATTTATTACTGAAAATAGCATTTTTTCAGTCTCCCTAGGTTTCCTCTGTACTTAGTAAAAAGAGGCAAGCACATCCAGAGGGCTTTTCAGCTCTTAGGAGAACTGAATTATTTTCTCATACATACTCAATCTCATTTTTCTCTCCATATAAATACATATGTATACACAGAAAAAAAAGCACACATACACAAGGAAAGGTTTATATATATGTATACACACAAATATGTCTCTGTGTGTGTATAGGATACGTACATATTTATTTGTATATGCAAGCATGTGTTCATGTGCAGTTCACAGTTCCCAACAAGCTGCACTCCTAACCCGAGGACCCTTGCTCACACTTACATGAGACAAATCCAGGCATGGAAGTTTGGCAGAGCTAATTCTGATTCTGCTCCTTCACTGTTTTTACAGTTATGTTGCAAAAAAAAAGAGCTGCTTCTGTCTTACTTTGGTTTACATCATCTCAGAGTAAGGCTTTGGGAATAAGGCATAACAGAATAAAGATTATATGGCTTTAAAGAGAAGCTGGTGGCTAAAGAATTGATGCATGGTTTAGCACACTAAATATTGTATCTGGGAGATAGGTGGTCACATCTTCAGCTCACAAATAAGAACAGCCCCCAGGATCTCAGCCCTCCTCAGACCAGCTAAGGGACTTGTGGAAGCCTCCCTTTCATCAGCATTTGGATCTCCCTGTGTGTTCCTGTGGACCACCTTGCACAGGGTCATCCTTTGCAATGCCCTTAGACCAGACAGATTTCTTCCTCCAGGCTGGGCTGTGCCCTGGCACATCGGTCCTCTCCAGCTCAGAGGTATTTGCATTGCAGCTCTGTTCTGAACATGGTGGGGAATGAAACTCTACTGTTACCAATGCAAAATGTATGAACTTTACTGAGACAAACACACCCCGCTCAATGCTTGGAGATGGAGGCTTGGCCTCCCACGTGCAGGAGAACAGTATTTTGGCTCTTGTTTGGAGGTCACTGCAGGAGTTATGCTAGCAAGTAAATATATCCCAATGAATGCTGGTTACAGACAAGTTTGGGCTGGAACTACTGCACCTCTCAATCTGATAAACACAAAGTATTTCACCTTGTAGTTATATTGCAGTTATATTACAGTTCTCATAGTGTGACTGTTATCACCGAGTTTCATTATCTTTGAGTATTACCAAATATAACTAGAGATAACCAGATAAACTCTGTGTCTGCAGTTCTTCCCTGCATCAGAAACACCATTCACATCAACTATGCTGGGCTTATTTTACTGCAAATGCTTATCCAGCTACCTAATGCAGATCACAGGTTTTAAAGAAATTACTGGTGATGGCTGAGATTTCTAAGTAAAAAGCTCTGTAGCTGCACAACATTTTATCCCAATAAGAGTGGTTAATATTAACTCAGTGTGATTGCTATCTTCCCCTCACGTTCTAATTATAAATCCAAAGCAGGCTGGCTAAAAGAGAGCACTGAATTTTAGGTGACGCATACACCCCTGAAGTGTCAGCTCCACATCTTGAGCACACTCCCTAGTTTTCGTGTGGCAGCCAGTGATTTTTAAGCAGCTCTGACTGCATTTGCTGTCACTGAGCGACTGTAGCAGAGAGGCAGAACACAAGAAAGCCATAGCTGCACTGGCCAAAACCCACCCTCATCCTTTCGTGCTAGTGTGACTGTTGGCCTTCAGAGATTGTCCATTCAGAAGATCACATATAGAATTAAGAGTGTGTGTAGATACTATTTCCACTAGCCATAGCAGGAGCTCTCCCCATCTTTTGTTACACTCTGAAAGACAGTTCTGAGTTATTCAGTAGGTATACATTCACTTAGTTGCACTGCAGAGTAAGCCTGTATCTGCTATAGAAACCTACAGGCACTTCGGCAATTTACCCTGTAGTGTCTATACAGAGATTTACACTCTAGCAGATGTACTTGGATGCTTGAAGAGTCATCACTACTACTACCACTGAGTGGTGCTGGTTACTTCCAGTGACCATAAAAAAAATGTGGTTCTAGTCATGGGAAAAGATACTATATATTTTTTTCCTGCTTGTATGCTGCCCGTTATGTCATTCTCCTCAGTATGAACTTTCAACTCAGGTTGTCTTTTCATGCCAAAGCTTTAATGCCTGACGAAAGAATATCAGCTTGGTAAGGATGCTGTTCAGGTATAAAGTTGACCTCTTAGCTACAAAATAAACACCCAGGTCACAGACTGGAGTAGATTCTTCTTTGTAACTCCTCTGAAATTAAGGGGAGATGAAAAAAACAGCCAAAACAGACTGCATAGATGGTAAAAGCTCTAAGAAGTACAGGTTTACTGAGTATACCTAAGCTGAGATGACTTGATGAATACATCATGAGCTGACAGCCTAAGTGGCTTATCTCTGTGTCACTAGTGAGTTACTTCTCTGTTAACTCCCTCACTCCATAAAGTTGGTTTCATGCATTTCCTTCTGTCTATATTAAGGTTTTAAACTCATACCTGGAGTATTTCAGTTTTTCCAGACTTGGAAATCCACCTTCCCTCTATTGATACTAATTTATTCCTGTAGCCTATTAGCTACATGTTGATGAAGTATTTTTCTTCTATCTCTTTCAAATCAGTTTCTAGGGGGGAAGGAGATGTTTAGTACAGCATATAAACATGATATCACGTCCAGAGGTGTTCAGTGGCTTTAAGACATCAAATCTAATAGTGGAAATAGCAAGCTGTAAAGGCAGCAGGTCTCCTAGGAAGGCAGCAGGGAGGGTGGTCATATCAAGCCAAAATCAAGAAATGCAGATGCTCACTGACCAAGGGGAGATGGCCTTTCTGGTGCTACTTCACTCTCCTTGCCTAACTGTTCAGAGCCTGCCGTATCACTCGTTATCAGCCCATCTCAAAACCTGCCTTTCCTCTTGATTTAGACTTCAGTTCTTGATTCTTCCACCCACGTCTGTGTTAATTTGCCTCCCTCATGTTGAACAGAGAGCAGATCAAGGGCTGTCATTCTGCTCAGCTTAATCTCTGAGCACAAAAAGTACGAAAAAAACACCTTAAAAAACAATTTCAGAAACTCACTGATTAGTCAGCGGAACCACTGTCTTGGTGACTGCCAGGCAGAAAACACTTTTACAATTGTACCTGCACATGAGGAGCAGTGACACTAGCCACAAACAGATCTTGCAGGTCAGGACACCTCTCAGTCATCAAAGGAAAGTTTCGGTTCTGGCAGACTCAAAATGTCTGTGCAATTTTCTTAGCATCATGCTAAACAGCACCACAGAAGTGGGCTGCTAAGTTACAGCTGTGCCATAGCAGACTGTGGTGAATGCAATTTGCTGGGCATCTTTAAATTATGTTCCCCAATCTCTTGACTTCCTCCTCTGTATATAACCCAGGGGAGTGCCATGAATATCCTTGTATATGGCAAATGCTAAAGTCCCTGTTTGCTTGCATGGAGGATCCGGCATCTTACAGTATTTCGTCATGTATTCTACAATATAGCCCATGCCTTCCAATAAATAAGGGCAGTGAAGTATTTGGTAGAGCTTGCTGATGTTTTCAGGAAGAAAGCTGAAGAGAACATTGTATTTAACATATAACAATGCAAAAATGCTGGCAAGGTGAAGAATTAAATTGAATGAGGTATCTTTCCACAAATGTTTTCCAAGCATTGACGAACTGTTCCATGCATGTTGTACTGTACAGGTAAAATGCCAGATTTTACCACGTGCAATTTTATAACACATTCAAGCATAGGCATCATCAACCTCTCTCTTTAAAGAGCACATTCATGTTGAATCCTCATGAGGGATTCATGTTCCTTCCTTTTTAATAATGCACAGCCTTGTAGCTTATGCAGTCTCTAGGAAACATTGGCAACCTGCAGCCAGGAGAAGCAAGGGGATTTTTGGAGACAGCTGTTTTCACCCATTTTTTTTAATTATTTTTTTTTTATTTTTTCCTGTTCATGTCCCCAGTTCTGCTGTATATTCTACTTGATATTATGCATGTATTGCACAGCGCACATGTACATGTAGGCACATGATCACTTTAAAGACATACTTGCACACATACATATATATACATTCACAACTACACACACATCCCTTGTCAGTATTCAACTTCTTGAGGAGCAGTCTTGGTTTAATTTGTTGAACTGATCTGTGCTGTCAGTTTTACAGTAAAGTGCTCTGTATTATGCACTGTTATGCACAATTACTCATCATACCTCATCTATCAACTCTCCTCTTTGAGCGTAAGGAACTTTACAACACAATGACCACTGATATATAGGATATGTAAGGCTGGCTACCTACAGTTATTTTATGTATGAATGTACCTGTACATATAAAGTGACAAATCTCTAGTTAATATATTGATTAATAAACCAAAGTGCTCTGTAGACAGTGCTCTGCAGGAGATTCAGACACCACTGAATCTCTCTTGATTTACAATTGCATATCATCTGATCTGTGATATTCTATGTTGTATAAAACCCACAAACCATGGATATTTAGCTAGTTTTAGGTATAACTATATAAACAGAGTATCAAAACACATTAACAAAAACTGTTGACTAAAACAAAATAACCCTAACTATAATCTACTGGTAATTTTATATATAAGCAGCAATGCTTTCTTCTTTACTGGTATTTCCATCATTAGATCAGTAAGCCCAAGGATAAACTCAGAGTACAAAGAAAATAATAGATACTTCACATTCCCCAACTAGATCCATTGTTTAAAAAACCTCTCATGTTGCATATCCAGCACTCACTTTGACCAATGATAGATGAAAGTGTTTGTTACTCATACAGAGATTAAATATTATCTATTTTGCATTCAGTCCCAGTAATTTGAAGAATGACATTCTGTTTGGGAACAGAAGATAACACTTCATGAACAGGTTGATGAGAAGAAAAGAAAGACAGTGAAACATTGCAGCTGTCTGAACACATACAGAAGTTCAGAAGGTTAAAAAGGTTGAGGCACTATTTTCTCACAAATAAGATTACAGATAAAGATAAACAGAAAGCAATTTTCCTCGCTATTTGTGGCAGTAAAAGTTAACGCCCTATGAAGTGTCTTGTTGCAATCTCCGAAACCAGGAACCATAAGTCTACAAGACCTGTAAAAGATCTCGGCAAAGTACTCCATGCCCAAAACAAGAAGCATTGTAAACATCTTCAAATTTCGTAACAGAATAAGGAAATGAAACTGGAGATTAATACCTGGCACAGCTAAAAAGCAAAATGAGTATGTATTTGGAAATGTCTTGGAGAGCACGCTTCATTGCAGCTGTATAGTATCAGAGGTGAAGGACTCCAAAAGCTTTACATGACAGAGGGAAACAGAACTTGACCCAAAGACATTGGATTAGCAATGACAGAAAGAGCATCAGAATTCAGGGACACACAACTGACTCAATAAACAGAGCAAAACATAAAGACAGCTCACCAAGACCATGAGTCCTTTTGTCTCTAGCGCAAGAGTTCATTTTATATGCACTTGTAAATGTGAATTATCTGCACTGTCACATAAGCTGCCAAGAGCAGAACCGTAGCTGGAAGATGCTAACTAGCATCTGCCTTAAGGGTGGTCTCCACCCTCAGAGAACACAGGAAAAAAAAAAAAAAAAAAAAAAAAAAAAAAAAAAAAAGGAAAAAAGGTTTTGGTTTTGTGAGAAGGAAAGACAGAGGAGTCAGTATACCCTGTGTTGTACATAAAAGGAGCCAATAAAGCAATGGTGAAATTAATTAGTTCTAATGGAGGCTGTAAAGGAGCTGCAGTTTATTTCACTATTACCCTTTCATACCAGCAGCACCAAGCCAAACCAGGCACCTACAGACACACGCTTCTTCCTACCCTGGTGGAAGCTATCCGTGAAAATGGCTTAGTGTTCATCCCATCACAACAGGAAAATCAAAATCATACTCTAGCTGTTAATTGTGTCAGGAAATCAAAGTTAAATGCGGTAGAAAAGGTAGGAACCAATTTGAGTACAGCAGCTCAAGACCAGCCACATCTGCATGAATGATAAAGGTACAAATCCATAAATCTGATAAACACTGCAGACTGAGGGTTTCCTAGACATGGAAGGTAGGTGCCAGAAATTCTGAAAATGTAGCATGCTGGATGCATTAACTGGGATGAGGGAGACTGCCTGCATAATGTTAAGTGGGGTTTGTACCACTGGGGTATGATAAGAATCCACAATTTTCCAGTAAAACAGGGAAGATTTAATGAAAATTGTACTTGGGTTGAGATTATCTTCATCACAGACAGGCAGGATCCCATAAGCTTCCAACATGTGATCTGTTTCCCCACAGGCACCTCACTACTGGTTCAACATGGAGACAAAATCAAAAACACTAGTTCTCTGCCTGCCGCACTCCTACCACAGCAAGATTATTCATATTAAATTATTGCCATGGGCTTATCAACACCTAAAGGGAGGTTTCTCTCTGATATGGATGCAAAAGACAAGTTTAAACCAATCCCTACACAACTGGAATTGGCTATACATAGGTGAGTGCACAAAATCATGTAAATCATTCAATCAAATCAAATCCTAGAAGATTTACATGGATCACTGATCTCACAGAACTCTGGTTCATTCTTTTGTAGTGACCAGACATCAACGATAGTCAGGAAAAAGAAAGAAAGAAAGAAACAAACAAAAAAACATCAAACACATCCAATGAACTTTTAAAGCCAGAGCAGCAGGGTTATCTGTAAAGCTCTGGCGTGTCAGACAGACATGAGAAAAATGTCCTTTCACATTTGAAATGGGGAGAAGAGGTGATGGTCTCAACAACCTCCATGACCTGTGCAAGTTCAGACAGATCTTTGCTGCCAACGACCAGCCACAGTGCTTGACATGAGAAGTGCACCCAATTTTATAGGCATAAAGGCTTTTTGAAAAATCACATTTCCCAGTATCTTCCTAGAGCTGAAAATGATAAATGCAACAATGCAACCCTGGGGAAAACAAACAAACAAAACCAACCAAACAAACAAAAAACCCCACTAGTTCATTAGTTTTGTTCACTCCAAAACATAGAAGAGTTCCTTATTCCTTAAGTTATGATGGGAATAATTGCAGCCCAAGTGTTGATGTGAGGGAAGGTAAAAAATCATTTGGATTTACTCATGCAGGTGGAGAGGGGAAGTATTCAGGGAGCAAAATGCTAGCTTAAGTTTTTATTTAAGGTGTTAGTATTTATGTATTTATGTATTTATTTATTTATTTATTTATTTATTTTAAGTTTTATGGCTTAGCGATGAACAAGCTGAATGTAAAAAAGTTGGCCTCACATTGTTCAGATCACGGCTGTGATTAAAAGGGGCTAGGGGCCGTTCTCTGGCCCTAGCAAGTACAGTATATAGCATTACAGCACATACATACATTCAGCTAAATCCCCCACTCCATGCTCCTGGCCCCAGCACAAGGTGGTCAAGCCCACATCTGTGGTTCCATGTTGGCCCCAATCCATGCCAGAGCTATCACCAGGAAAGCACTAATTAGTGTGGAATGAACCAGGCCAAGGAGCATCACAATTATTCAACAATAAGGCTATCCGCAGGACTTTGTTATGCTTACATGGCAACAGATTGGTAGTGGGGGACTGCAGGGGTGATCTCTGTGAGCAGAGCCCAGCAGCTGCCCTATGTCACACAGGAGACAGCTACAGTCAGCTCCAAAAGGGACCTGCTGCTGGCCAGAGCTGAACCATGAGCGATACTGGGTGGGCCTCTGGAAAAGCTGGTTTAAGAAAGGGGGATTAAATGTGCTGTGCCATAGGAGCTGGGATAGAGGGGTGAGAAAATGAGAGAGAAGCAGCCCTGCAGCCCCCAAGGTCAGTGCAGCAGGAGGGCAGGAGGTGCTCCAGGCACACAGTAGCAGTTCCCCTGTGGCCTATGGAGAGGCCCCTGGTGGAGCAGGCTGTCCCCCTGCAGCCCATGGGTCCCACACGGAGCAGATTTCCATGCTGCAGCCCGGGGAGGAGCCCCCAGTGGAGCAGGTGGATGTGGCCTGGAGGAGGCTGCGGCCCATGGAGGGCCCCCGCAGGAGCAGGCCCCGGGCCAGAGCTGCAGCCCGTGGAGAGGAGCCCACGCAGGAGCAGGGGGTCTGGGGGGAGCTGCCGCCCGTGGGGGACCCGTGCTGGAGCAGTTTGCTCCTGGGGGATGGACCCCGTGGGACAGAGCCCTGTGGGAGCAGTCCTTGAAGAGCTGCTGCCTGTGGGCAGCCCCCGCAGGCTCAGTCCGGGAAGGATGGCATCCCGTGGGAGGGACCCCGCGTGGAGCAAGGGACAGAGAGGGACCATGAGGGAGTGGCAGAGAGGAAGTGTCAGGGACTGACCGCAGCCCCCATTCTCCATTCCCCTGCACCACTGGAGGGGAGGAGGTGGAAGAGGGTGGTTTTAGTTTGGTTTTAGTTCTCGCTGCTGTAGTCTTAGTAATAGTCAGGGATCAATTCTTGAGACCCATTTTCATCATATTTTCTCCCCCTCTTTGAGGAGGGGAAGCGAGAGAGCGGTGTGGTGGAGTCCGGCTGTCCATCAGGGTGAAACCACCACAAGGTCAGAGCACAGCCCTGTGCCATGATGCTGTTTGGTTTATGAGCATTGAGGTAGCTTTAGAACCTCTTCAAGCTGTAATCAAATCACAGAGAAATCAGGCTGGAGTTCATTCACAACATGATTTGTGAGGCCTTTGTAGGATGACCACAGGCCAGTGCCAGAAGACTAGAGAAAGCACAACATGTCTTCAGAGATACATCCTGTGGATGTGGGGAGCTGATACTTGATTGCAAGATTACATGGGGGTCCTACATTGAAACCCAGTAGAAGCTGATCAAAGTTATCAGTGCTACCCAGCTGTATGGTGGAGCTGAGCGTCAACCCTTGTTATTTCCTGTTTCTAAATTATTTTGGACAGAAGCATATGCATATCCACACACACAACCACAGCTGGTGGTGCAGCTAAGCAATTCAGCGTATTCTGGCATGTTATATTGGAACTCATATCATTTCAGAGGCTCTTTTGACAAACTTCCTGTGCAAGAATACAAACATCAACATGGAATCACTAGTCCTGTAAACATTTAAGTTATATACATTTTTTTGGTACATATTTCTAACAAAAAAAAAAAATAAAAATAAAAATAAAAAATGCAAAATTTGCTTCAGCTAAGCAGATGGTCATAAACTTTAGCATAACTATGCACTATATTTTATAAAAGCACTGATCCTGCCTGGGTGTGAAGTGGCTGGCAGGAAGACCTTTTTTTTGTTGTTTGTTTTTGATCAGAAGATGGGAAGTTGCCTGAATCAAATGCAGTGATGTATTTGTCTCCATAGGACTGATTTTTGCTTTGGGCAAAGTTTTGACTTGATTCAAACCCTTGATTTAGAAAATCTACAATGCATGCCACAAATGGAAATATCAATGCTTATTACAATTTCTGCAACCTCATTTCAACAGTGCTGGAGAAAGGAGCTTACTCAATGTATTCATGTAAAGTCCTTACTCCTTCTTTCCAGGTAACCAAAAATTTTTATATTCACATGATTATTGACATCACAAATGGATTTCCAAGTTGGGTTAGTTGTCTAGGAATGCACAGAAAATAAATAAATAAATAAATAAATTTAAAAAAAGTTACTATCTGCAATAAGCACATAGCAGAACACATATTTTAGGTAACTCAGACGATAACATCCTGCACAAAACCAGAAGACTATTTCCTAAGGTACCCTTGGTGCCATTTCATTATTTGCAAATAAAATGGCCCCATTGGTTATTAAGACAGAACTTGATTCATGTGCCATTGCTTACATAACTGTCAGCATGTTTGCAAGCCAAGGCTGCTTGAATACATGGCATTTCGTTTCAGGCACCACTTCTTTTAGGAAACATACTGTACCTGAAAATGCAAAGGACTCCATTTAATGATTAACCATCAAAATGGATTCTCTCTCTACAATGTAGGGAAAGGGCAAACCCCTTTGACCAGTATACTTTCAGAGCAGCTCACTTCATGAAAAGAGAATATAATCACCATGGTCTCCAATACTGCTATAGAAAATGCAAACTGGAATATTTTATAGAAAGCCTCTAGTGTGTCAGAAATCCTCCTGCCCTCTGCATCTCAGGCTGTATCACTTTCTACAAAACAGCAGTACTTTGCCTCCAGCAACTCCCTTCAGAGTTCTTTCAGTATTTGGAAACCTTGCCTGGTGAGATTGGTTTTCTTCCTCTAGGACATTTTGATTTAGGAGTGCTGTTTTATGCATCTTTATTTTAATAAATAAAGTTGATTGTTGCTGTGTTTGCTTTTCTGGTTTCAGTATTTTTACTGAGTATAACAGATGGAGCTGCTAGCAACGAAGAGAGATAAGGTTGCTTAACATTTTATGTGATAAGTCTCTGTTTTCTGTGGCTTATATCTCATTTTATCCAGTTGGGCTAAGGCATTTCATGCTTGCTTCTTGCCTCAAATTGTTTTTTCTCCCTGTTTTTTTGACAAAAATGACTTCTGAGAATCAAAAATTAAATAAATAGATCCATGTTAATTTCCTTTTTGTAAGGTAATTTGCGATGACAGTGTTGCATTTTGGTAGGAAGGTTGTGGTGGAGTGAATTAAATTAACAGGTTCACAACTTTTAATCCATGGTCTGATCTCATGAACATTAAAACCACTGTGAGCAGCGCATGTAACTTCCTGAATAGCACTGACTTTTGAGTTCTGTGTTTTTAGAACAATTCATTTAAAGGCATAAAGTAACTTGGAAACAGTATTACCCCAGAAAATACAAAACAGATCCTGTAATATTTTGCTTCTGAAAATTTTGGTGTATATGCACACACAAACAAACAATTGTGGAGCAGATATACCATCTCATTTTAGAAAAATATGACCTAAAGATGACCTAAAGATTCCAGGTAAAAGGCTGCCACCACTCAAATAGTTGGAATATTTTTCTGTTGACTTTGCTGGAGAAAAGTATTGTTTCCTTGGTGAAGCTCCCCACAACCTTGCATTTTAAGCAAAGTAATGCATGCAGCTCAGGCTGCTCCTACACAGAAAATACAGCTTGTGCCTTCCCCCAGTCTACGTCCTCCGCACATGTTCTCAGGCAGCGGTGGCTCCTGCTCTTTGCTCAGCCATTCCCGGGCCCAGACAGGCACTTGGATATTGAGAATAACTCACTGCCAGAGCAGCTGTTTTCCACAACTTGGATGAACACCTTTAGCACTGGCTGGTGAGAAACACTCCCTGGGCTGGCAGTGCCTTATTCCCGAACACCATGTGCTGCGACAGTGCCTGGGACATTTTCTGTATGTGAAATATACTTCTCTTGGAAATCAAGATTCCCTAGGGAAAGGTAGCTTTAATAATGCCCTCAAAAGAAGTAAAATAATTAAATGAGATTTGTCCAGCAATTATTCTAAGAACTGGGCTACACAACTGATATTAAACAATCAAAATAATTAGCCTTATAGTTTGCATGTTTGGCTAATTATATAAATACTTACCACACACATTTTCAAAGAAAAACTTAACTAGCATCCATCTAGAAATTCCCCCATGTAAAGGATTGTACCACAAATTACAGACTTTGCATTTAATATATGTCGATATATTTTCAAGGACATTTGCATAATGCATGCAAATATATTGAAGAGTCTTTGCTGTTGTAAATTTGAATCTCATCCTTAACAACCAAATCATATACAGCAATATGTGATGTGTTTTTTGGTTTTGCTTTTTTTTTTAACTGACCAGCTCCTCCACCTGTTCAACTAAATTAGCGAGGTTGCTGAAACGCGCCATACGGAGCCCTGCACTGGGACTGCTGAGGCACTGGAGCAAAGGCAGAATGCAGCTTGATTATTAAGTGTAGTTTTTCACTGGGGACAGTAAGATTAGAAATCCACAATCCTCGCTGCTTGCCATTTACCTTTCAGTTATAAACCAAGGTGCTGGTCTTAGCCTACAAAATGCTGTGTGATTTGGGTTTGGTCAAAAGGGATAGTGTTATTCTCCCCATGATAAACATCTAGAATAATGCCTGGAGATCAAAAGAAATGCCCAGGATTAATTATAGTATATAAACAAAAAGTTATTGTGGCTTCCAGGCAGGCTACCGTGCTTCCAAGGTGTCATATGCCAAGTATTGCTGTAAATTACATCATATTAGTAGTTTTTATTTTCTTTAGCACCTGAGTATTGGAGTTCAAAGTTCAACTTTACAACACTGGAACAGCTGTCAATAGCAAAGTCATGGTACAATGTAATGTCCTGTGTGTGGATGTCTAATTGGATTATCTCACTGTCTGAATATTAAATCCCATTCAGAGAGTCGAAACTGTGTGAACACTCCAGTCCAGATGCCCCCAACACACTTAACATTTCCCAGTGTGTAAGGGACAAAGGCAGGAGAGCTCCTATGGGGGCTCCCCATGGCCGCAGCTCCCTCAAGAATCATAGAAGTCCCCTCACTCCCACTGCCTCTCCTCCAGCAGCACAGGGATGAGATGGGATGGGATGGGATGGGATGGGATGGCATGGCATGGCATGGCATGGCATAGCATGGCATGGCATAGCATGGCATGGCATGGGATAGAGGCTACGCTCAGCCGCCCCCGCCCCAGCCCCTCTCAGCCACCCCTTCCTCCTCACCCATGGCCCTGCTCCAGCGGGGGCCCTGCCCCGGGCTCCAGCCCTTCAGGAACACACTGCTCCCACAGGGGCTCCCACGGCCACAGCTCCCTCAGGAAATGTCCCCCTGCTGCAGTGTGGGCCCTCCCTGGGCTGCCGGGTGGAGATCTGCTCCAGCGGGGGCTCTGCAGGGCTGCCGGGGAATCCCTGCTGCCTGTGGGCCTGGAGCCCCTCCTGCCCTCCTCCTCCTGGGGCCTGGGCCCTCTGCTGCTTCTCCCTCGCCCTGGGCCTCCTCCTCCCACCTCCTTCCCTAACCCACTGTACTTAATTCCCTCTCCCTTGATGCACATCATTTTCACTCTCTGAAGGTGAAGTGCTAGAAGGAAAGAGAGAGGAAAAAAAAAGATAATCGCAAGACTACATTACTACTCAGGCCTTTCCATTACCTCAACCCTCTTCTCAGTGTTGTGACCATTCCTGCTGTACCACAAGAGCTCTTTCTGAAAAGCACAAAATCTGAACAGGTCCATTTGTACAAATTCCTTAGACCAAACTGGACTGGGATGCACACACAGCAAATTGAGTACCAGCTATCATTCATATGATTTCCAGCTCACACAGCATCAGCCCTGAATTCCTTATTACACAAAGTTATTTCCCATATGATATCTGCCACAGACGATAAAACTAAACAAATGGGTGAATATAATTCATTCACTGGTTTATGAACCAGCAGTCCCACAGAGACATAGGAATATGGCAAGCCCAACTGCAGTGTTTCTGAAATTGAGAGACAAAAAGCAGCACGATCACAGTGCCACTGGCTCATGAGGATTTATTCTGGGAAGCTGAATACGTTCTAGGATTGATGTTGATCCCCTCCTCACTGGATTCATTATCCCCACTACAAAACATCTACCTGTGAACAACAAAATAAGGCATGATGATTTCAAGGGGAAGCACACATGCCAGCTCCGGATAGATATGGATATGGGTTTATTTAGGGTTTTTCAAGGTTTTGGGGGATCTAGGTGAGTGATCACTTTTAATGGAAAAGCAGAGTTTCCCCTTTGAAAATTGTAATGGTGCAGTAGATATATAATCACAAAATTATTTCTCTCGTCACTGTATTGTTCCATGTACTTGCAGTGGCATTTTAATGGAAAGAGCAATCCAAAAATATCAGATGAGCTGTAGATTTGGTGTCCAGCTGGGATTGTTATTAATGTGGCATTGACTTTGCATGAAAGTTGTGACAGCAAAGGTAGCTGAATTACACAGACATGGTTTGGTTGGGAATTTTTACCGTAAAAAAGCAAAACATCACACATTGCTCAGACAGAAATCATGTATGCTGTAATATGTCAGGCAAGGGAGCTCAGTGTAAAACTGTCTTGAGAACACCAAGAATACCCAGACAAGCAATGAGGACATTTGCAAATAGAAGATAATGCTTTTCAGGATTAGTATTTAAACACACAATGATGCAAATGTTTATTTATCCGCAGAGTAGCAGATTGTTGGTATTGAGTATGCCAAAATATGCTTTAGCCGCAATCTGATGACAAAGCCTTGTCTGAGAGATACTGATCAGTCTGGAGAGCTGAAGCGACACAGAAGAGATTTAAAAAAATCCGGGGGGTCTGTTCTCTGAGGCATATATAAAGTATTCATTAACTGTCACCAGCACACAATTCTTTCTATCCCACCTCCTGCATTGCAACCAGATGGGAGGATAAGATTCTTTAGGGAAATAAGATATATTGATTACCCTGTCCCTGGTGAAAGGGTTTAAAACTGCCTGGAATATTTGCTCGAGCACCTATATATATATTTATTTACAGGGTTAGAGTCTAGGAAACATATCAGTGCCAATCTTTACTTTCACAATTTCAAAAGCAGCACAGCACACCTCACCTGTACATACAGTTCATATGAACTTCTGTATCCTTGGTTGGTTTATAAAAATTTTTATACCATAACACCTACATTTAATATATGAGACAGAGGTTCTTGCACAATGGGGCGGTGTTTTAGGATGTTAGGTACCCCATCAAACTGACTGCAAGTGCTCCCCAGCCTGAAGCAACTCCGATTACACTTAATCAGGCCCAGGGGAACAGCAACTGATGCACTGCACAGAACATTAGTCACCAGGCCTCCCTCCATCCCAGCCTTCGAGGCAGGTTTTGATAATTTTACAAGTTACGTTGAGGTTTGCTTAGTTATGTTTTCATTAATCATCCATAATGGGTCCTAATTAAGCATAAAGCTTCTACAAATACTGTTGCAAAAGGCTTTTCTGCCCCTTCATAATCTGGCATGACTTGAAAGGGTATAAAGTCTGCAATTATACTTGGTATGGTCCCCACAAGTCTTCCAGCCTTTACAGAGAATTTACAGTTCATCACCAAGACCAAATTACCATCATACGTTCCCCAAAGGTGCCATACACAGGTTTCCTATTTAAGTTCTGCCATTGCTTGCAAGACCAGGAGATTTCTCCATGGGCTGCAGAGCAGTTCTGCAGCTGATGGCAGTCTAGAGAGCCAGAAGGAATACAATGACATGGCAGAAAAATGTCATGGGTGAAAAGGAACACTTTCTACTATTCTGCATTTATCTAAGCATCTTTTGTTATTCCACCTCTGTTTTAAAAAGACACCATATGTCCTTTAACAGGAAACACCCGCTTACAAAAATCCAGACTATTAGCTCTATTAACATGTTATCATAATAGAAAACGCCATTCACAAAAAAAAAAAGTATGTAGATATTAATGAGGAATATAATACTGCAAAATGGCAAAACATTATTTTAAGTTTCAAATCCATTAAACTATCTATAGTGTTATCTGTCCAAAATTACTTTTAATCAAGAAACTCCACATTCTCATTGCTGTGTAGTCCCCCATCATCATACTGCAATAGAAAGAAAAATGTTGGAGGAGTCCGAAATCAGCTGCTGGAGATCAGTCAGAGCAAGAAGGAGTAGTGTGCACAGAAAACTCTCTATACATAGCTTCATCATTAAAATTTCCCTAGCATGAGCAGAAAAGTTATTAAATTCCCAATAAAAAATGTTTAAATGTCATTAAAAAGTTTCAGTTCTATCATAATTCTCCTTAATGGTGAAAATTTCAGTGCTGATTCTCAGTCCTGAAATTGCATTTTCAAAGAACCCTGTGCTTTAAGTCTCAAATTGCCTAATTACCATATTTATTGCTGGATTCTGTTTTCTAATCCCTGATGACTTTGTCAGATATATTTATGTTCCCTTCATTTTACTCTCATGCAAGAAGGACATACAGGACCTAGTAAGGATAGCATGTTGCAACCTGTGTGGGATAGGTGGCTCTTATAACGCAGTAGTAATATCTGTTTAGCTACCCATTATTAAAGAACCTGCAAACTATACACACCTGCCTATGAAAAATCATAGCACTTATTTTCCACTTAACATTTATCAGTGTTATGCTCACGGGACAGTAATTATAATTGATATAAATTAAACCTCAAGAGTAAACCATCCAATCTCAGGTTGACAGCACCAAAATCAGGTTTATTTCACTGAAGATTTGGAGAAGAACAATTCTTCGATTTCTCAGCTTCTTTTAATTAAAGCATTGCCACAAAAATTTAATTCAGGAAAAGAGGCTGGAAAAAATATTAATAAAAGCAAGCATCCAGACAGTCCAAGAGTAGAAAAATCTTTAAAATGTTCAAAGAAAGGCCCTAGTTTTATTTAGTTCCTCTACTAAAGGGAGGGAAGAAGAAAAGGAGATCATTGCATGTTGTTTAAATTAAGATCTCATTAAACTACAGTTCTCCTTTAGAGCACTGAATATACAAAAATGCCATGATAACATTACACATTTATTGCCTTATAGATTAAGTATATTTAAACAACAACAACATCCACCGACTTTTCCTAGCTTATAACCTTGTCAGCTTAACCCACAATCTGGCAGGTTAGCTGTTTTTCCATCTTGTAACTGATTGTTGGGATCTTAATATTTTTTTCTCATCACATATTGATAATAAAAATCAAGACAAGGGAACATTTTCAAACTAAAAATTTAAATATGGTTGACAGCTAGCATCTATCAAGCATGTTTTGTTTCAGTTTCACCCGCATTATATTAAAAACATAAAATATTAGATGTAGCATTTTAACAAAAAAAAAAAAAAAAAAAAAAAAAAAAAGAAGGAAGAATTCTCATTGAAAAAAAAATACAAATATTGAAATAACAAAATATAATTTTGGCAGTTTCAAAATATATCTAAATATATCTTTGAAAGAGAATGCTATTTGAAAAATATCATTGAACTCTTGAACATTTCCCTATTTGGGTGCATAAGATTCCTCAGAGAACTACAGATTTTGCTGCTAAAATCCATCCCATTGCCACCAAAAATTAGCAGATTTTGCAAATCACATCATGCAGCTGGTGACCATTACAAACTATCCATGTTGGTAGTGATACTTAGTGAAGAATTAAATTAATAAGAAAATAAAATTTGTCACTTATTCATTTTGAGTCACTTATTCAACAGGTTTGAGGAAAGTTAAAATTTACTGTAGTCCTAACAGTCATCAGATTTAACTCTGAAAAAACAAAGCAGGTCTCTCAAATGGTAGATGTCCTTTTACCTATTACTTCAGTAAAGAAAATTTTAAAGCTAGAAGCAAAACCTAGCTGTGGCATGTCAATATCATAAATTCATAGGTTCTAAAATATTCACAGTTCTGGTTTGGTCTCATGGAGCTAAAGGACAGGTGTGGTGTAGGGTTTATGCTGCCCCTAAAGTTGGCAGTAATCAGAATAGAGTGGTTAACTTCTTCTCTAGTTAAAGACTGATATGAACAGAAATGTGCTTCTAATAATTACTGAATTAGAAACCATATGCCAGAGAACTCTTGCTAAAAATAACCAAAAAATGAAAGACAAAATATGAACTGTAGGAACATCCAAAAAAAAATCTGCTGCATCTAAGAGGTTTTTTTTTTCTTGCCTTATATTCCAGCAGAAATCTTCTTTATGCACATATTCAAATGTCTTAAAATTTTAAGATGTGTGTGAAAATAGGAAAATTTCATTTTTGTTTTAAATGGACCAGAAGATGTGGGTAATTTTTATTTTTGCAAGCATATTTTAAAGGGTGCAAAAACCATAAAAATGTAAGCCCTTATTGTGCAACAAAGTAGCTAATTTTCATTGTTTGGACCTTAAATAGAAACATTTGAATGCATCCTACCCAGAATGTAATGACATGAATCACACATCACTTTTAACAGAAAAAGCTGCACCTGTTTCTCAAGGACAGTAAAATGGATGAGTTCAAGAAGAACCATGTTCTTGTTTCATTTGGCAAAGAACTAAGGAACACAAAGGCATGCTTTTCTTGGAACGGACAGTATGGATTTGTTTTGTACTTGGATCCCTAATAAAATAACAGATATATTATAGCTATTTGCATACACCTTTTTGAAATCAAGGACTTCAGGCATTTGTTGCTCTGTGGGCTTTTGGACAATCGTCTTTATTGACAGTCATACTTCAGGAGTGGCACTTAATGCCTGACACCAACTTAGCTTCAATGTGCACAACTTGCCTGCTCAACGTGAAAAAGTCTAAGTACAAGTTTATGTCCAGAAAGCAGTAACTAAAACACATGGACAAAACTCATTCCAATATGGCCAGTGTATAAGACTAAGTAATTTTCCACCGTGCTAAGAGAGGTGGAGAGAATTGTTTTATGATTGAACCATCAAGCAGATTAGAAATTGGGAACAGCATTGGCATAGGAGACATCAAATAAAATCCAGTCTGTAGACAATTTGCTGACCAGCCAGCCAACAAGAATTGGGATGTCCTGGACCTTTGGTCAGTGAAGCTTCAGCACCGTTTTTATAAGCAAAGAAGGGTTAACTCTAATTCCTCAGATTACCTTCAACTATGAATTGACTTTCTCAGCAATCTCATTTTAAGCCCACTTCTCACTCCCCCAGTGTTTTTTAAGTTGGCAGGACTTCAGTGAAATTGTAACTTCACAGTATTTTCATCTAACATACAACACTTCCCATATCAGATGTAGATAATTTCAGTGATATAGTCTCAATATTGGTCTTAATCATTCCCTTCCTACTTCACAGAGGCTTTGGAGGATGTAGTTAAGAGCAGCTTGCAATGTGGATTGGCAGATGTGGATGAAGGCTCACCTGATTTGAATTATTAGAATGAGAAAATTAGCCTAGATGTCCAGGGTAGCAAAATTAAAATAGCATGTTAGTATCAAAGAGAGAGGTCATAGAAACTATACAAACAATAAATGAAGTGATTAAAGCTATAAATATGGCTGGAGAGGAAAAAAAAAAATGTAATCATGATACCACAAACAGTCAATTTGTAGTCATCTGATGTTTGATGCCTAAGGCAGGACGTAGGTCTCAAGAGTCTCCCTATGTGGTCAATGGAGAGAGGGCAATTCAGCCAGGAGTGCAATTTATGTGTATGAATAAGCCTGGAAAGGCCAGAGCTCCTCTTCCTACCCTGACTGCTCACAATGTTAAGGAAAAAACCTTTCATATTTAAATATCTCAGTTGGATGCTTCAAGTCATGTAGCGTAGATCCCCCAAAGACTTCAGCCAGTGGAAGGGGCCAGCTACACTGTACATGATACGAGGATGTAAAAAAACTACTCTTCCCCAGGCCATGCAAACCAAGACAGCAGCAAGGGCAGAGAAAGAGAGAATGTAGAAAGATGGGAGAAAAGAGGGGGAGATCCCAGCTGGTACAAAGACCTAGCATGGCTACATTGCAGGAAGAAGTCCTTGAATTAAAGGTATTTTATCAGTGGGATTTTATCTTAAGGCAAGCTGAGGTGAGTTTCCTATTTTCTGGTCTCCTAGCTTTCAGCCTCCTATTCAATTAGGTAGCAAAAAAGCTGAAAGGAGAGTTGGATGGATTTTTGAATCCTGTTTTATTCCCACTTCAGTGGGTAGGGAAGTACTCTAATACTAATTTATGGAGGCAAATAATTGCACTGTTGGTGAAAGAGCAGAGAATTGAACTGAAGTCTCTGAAATCAGAAGCTGTCTGACTTCTCAAAGGGTGGACATTAATTCTAATACCTTTTGCTTACGAATGAAGCAATATCCCCTGTAAGCAAAAATTCTTATTACAGATATATACGGAGAATAAGGCAGCAACCTGAAGGCACAGGGTGAACACCAGGTAAAGATTAGGCTTTCAAAAGTTGATTCTAAAGAAAGAGTATTATTGAAGACAGTGACTCAGAAGATACAGAATAAAAACCTCAAAAGTCTGGAACAAGTGCTTCCTTATAAATGTAAATGCATTCACAGTTTATTCCACAAAATCAGTGTGTGGTAGCCTAAAGTCAAAACCTACATGTTTGGGAATTTTTCTGTTACTACTTAACCCAAGGAGAATAAAGCTACCTTATGAAATACTGATTAAAACGATCACCCAAATTTCCTCAAGACTTAATCCGAAATAGAATACAAGACTTCAGAAATCAGCAGAGTACTTTCATATACATGTATATACACACACATACTGGTTTAGTGCTTATTTTGTGCAATAAATTACTTTTCAGGATATTAAAATGTATTTTATTTTGAAATTGTGTGCTGCAGCTTTTTGCTGAATCAAAACATCCAGAGCTTCCTCTAGTCAAACTTTTCATTATTACTTCTCCAATTGATATTTAATCTTCACAGTGGTACTATAGATCATCCCAAGACTCATGCTTTCACCAAGTGGGATAACTGTACCTCAAAACCCAACAGAGAATAATTAGAAAGAGTCCAAAGTGATTATTATCATAATGACTTTCTTTTCCATACAGCCATATTATACAGCTGATTTTGAAACAGAAAGAGTGAAAAAGTAGAAAAAAGATTTTTATATACATTCCTATAATCACAGCTTTCAGAAAAAACAAACAAACAAACAAACAAAAAAAAAAAAACCAACAAGATTTAAACTAAATAAGCAATGTCATGCAGATAAGAAATATTACTAAAATGCTATTGAAAAGTGCATAATTTGATGACAGCCACTTTGCCAACGGTTTTGGCCTCATCAAATAAGCAGGTTATTTAGGTAACTATTGAGATATGTGGTAACTAGCAGGCTTTTTTCAAGTCTCTCTTCCTCTCTCAGTATGCTGAATATCTTGGCCTTTACATTTGGGCTGGAGATAAGGAAGAAATTAAACCTTATACCAGTTTATTACAAGTAGTTATAAGTCAGCTTGAAAGATAAGGCGACAGCAAATTTCTAAATAAATAAACATATTTCTCAGCATGGGTTTATATGTATGATGTATTAAATGGTCAGTAGAGGCCTAATTTCACTTTATTTTTTTTTTTCTATTCCTGCCTGTCCCAGCATCATTCCTTGAGCTGTGCCAATGCAAGATGTTTTGATGGTCCAACAGAGAGTTAGACTGAGGAACTGATCTGTTTGGAAAATGATTCAAAGAAAAAAAAAAATCATTTTAGCATTTGACTTGATTAGTTCCCCAAGATGGCTCACAACACAACTGTACAAAGATTTGCTCCAGCACATAACACAGCACAAGAACAACAAGCAAGACTGAGCAACAGAGAGGGGAGGGACAGCAATTGCAGAGGCCAGTTTATGCAGTCTTTCTTCCTAGGTTCTTCAGTTTTATTCTCTCTCTTTGAAAATATTCCCAAAGCACATAAAAATTTTGGATACCTTTTCTATTGGACACCGTGATTCACACATCTCTGATCTGATCTCAAGCAATTAGCCTCTTCACTTTCATAGATTTCAAGTCCCAGGAGTTGTCCCCCCGTGCACCACTTTAAATAAGGTCAACTCCTTGTCTAGACAGGGTGCCAAGAGCAGGGCCTTCGCCTTTTGTTCTATAAACCTACTTACACGTTTTCTGGATTGATGATCAGCAAGAGGGTTGAGGTTTTTTAATTATCCACTGAATCCCAGCCAGCAAAAAATGTGCTAACTTTGGAAGCATATTCCTTTACGTGTGAATTTAGTTAATTTGTGCATGTGCTTTTAAATTAGTCATTATGTAAATTCCCTTGATATCTTAAGCAGAATAAGCTCTGCTACGCTTAACTTTAAATTGTTTTGTGAGACTCAGAAAATGGAACAATCATAAAAGAATACCCACGAGAGTGTGTTTGATGAAGGGGTAACCAATATGTTTTAGGCTTTGTTTTTTAAATAATAACCAGCCACTAATACACAGTCATAATTTCTTTCTGATTTTACGAGCTGCTGTCTTTGATATCAAGCCACTGAACTTCAATCAAAAAACCATCAATCATTGTTTAAAAGAGAAAGCCAAGGCACAGCATGAAAGAATATCATTTTCCATGCACTGTATAGCTTTGTGCTGCTTTACGTGTTGCTTGTTCTGGGGAAGTCACTGTTAAATCAGAGTGTTTTCTTTTCAGTGAACTGGAAAACAGAACGACATTGTGGCAATAAAAATGCTTGGTAAGCTCATTTTTCCTTTAGCATAAAATATGTAGGTAAAGATGAAGTATATGCAGGTCACTGAGGTTGGTAGACTAACTGTGCCTGTACAGTTCAGCTTATGTTCAAATCTGGAGCTTGATTATAGACTATCATCATTTTCTTTGAAATTTATGGTCTGATTTTGTTAAACGTTACTCCTTGGACCTGGCTCCACTGAAGCCAAAGGTGGTTCTGGACCTAAATCCAGAGCTCTGCTGGTGCTGTCACATGGGGGTATTGAAGGGATGGTGCCTGGCCTCTCAGCAAGGCCATACAGAATGCAGGATTTGCATACCCTTTTCCGAATTACTCCTAAGTAGTTCCCTTCCAGGATTGATTCTGTGACTCCAGCTCTTTCAGTTTATTGCCATTCCTTGGTTTTACTTCAAGCACTGGTACACCACTTCTCCCAGGGAGAAAAAAAAAAAAAAAAAAAAAAGGATTTACTTAACCTGTAATAATTCAGCCAAAACCCTCTCAAGCCACTTTTGACCATAATACTTGAAAGCTTTTGGCAAGGTTTCTCAAGGAGCAAGCCACAGTGTCACCTTCTAGCACAGTACTGTCTTTGGCCCTGTTTGCTGGTTCTCTTGAACCAGACCCAACCAGGATATGGCTCCTCTCAGGGTGCAAACCTCCAGTCAGATGATTACCAGCACTGGGAATCAATAAGAATTATCCCTCACTTGCCTGCTATGCCCAGTGAACTCCCCCCAGCAATCTCTAATTTTCTCTTAAACATACATTAACCTTCTTGATACACCATCTCTGGCTGCCCCAGCTGGCAACACAATACCATGTCTGAAAAACTCTGAAAATCCTAGGTTTCCAAAATTTTGCTTTTCTTACTAGGATTGTTCAGGCAGGGAACGGATCAGAGAGCTGGCTGCTGGCTTTGCAATGCTCTGTAAGAGTATTATGACTGTCACAACACTTAGAGAGGCAATTAGAGCACCTGTACTTATAAGTGCATGCTATGAAACATTTTATCAAAGGAACTGCATTTTGTATGACTTTACAGGACACTATAATGGTATAATGGGAGTCTGGTGCAGGCAAAAATACATATATATATATATAAACTTCCAAATTAAGCCCTTTCAGAACACAGTAGCAAAAAAAATATTTCTAAACAACAAACTGTTGAAATCAGGAATCAAAAATGGAAGAAAATTGTAATATGTAATGTAAACTATGTGTATCCTCACAGGGCTAATGAGTTGGAGATTGCACATTCTTTCCAAAAGAAAAAGTGTCAAAGAGCTGGGATTACATGTCCTCCATCACCTTTCCTGATCCCAGCTTTTCCCTGGAACTCCCAAAGACCCCCCTCAGCAGAGACATCTTTCCTGTTGCCCCATGTCCTGGTGGTAAAAGCAACTAGTAAAATAGCCAGCTGTGCTGATTTCATGAAAAAGGAAAAAACAAAACAAAAACAAAAACAAAAACAAAAACAAAACAAAAAAAACCAACCTTCTAACAAAATCAGCACACCATGCAGAGGTATTTGGAGGTATTTGGTGCCCAAAATAGTTTCTATTCACCAGCAAAGGCTATAGCTGTGGTAGGCAGGGACAGAAACCTGTGCTTCTGTGGCACTGTGATGGTCACTGTTCCAAAGAGTGGAGGATCACAGGAACAGCCTAACTCTTGGCGTTGTCTTGTGCTGGTAAAGTGTAAAGGAATTTCTAAAGTGAGATTCAAAGGGCCAAGATGTGTTTCTTTTCTGACCCTTCTGTGTACTCATTCTGCATGCTTTGCCTTTTCTCTCATTGTATTTTTTTAACTTCCATGAAAAATTTCTGAATTTCCATGAGGATTTTTGGAAATATGAATGAACTGTCAAACTAGTCCCATAGTATTTTCTAGTATTTACTAGTCTTGTGGTATTTTATTAAATGCAAATGAAGTAAAATATTTAAGAAATCTTAATATGTCTCCAGAAGGCATCAGCTCTCATGTCAAGACTGAAACTAAAATTTTTCTTTAAGGCCAAGGCTATAGATCACCCCCAGTTCTGCAATTATTGAATTAATGGAGTGCTGGGGGTCAGGGACAAGTGACTGCACAGCCAAGGAGAAGCACATTGCAGGGGTCAGTGGCAGACAGGAATAAGGCTCCCGGCAGTCTAAGTAACCCCTTGTATTTTCACACTGTGGAGCTCACCACCTCTGTTGTCAAATACCGAAATAATCTTCAGACACAAAACCACCATGGAGAAAATGCAGAATAAAGATGCTGATCAAAGCACACAGGTTTCAAAACAGCAGTTATGGGTGGTGGGAAAATCCTTTTGAGGCCGTTTCCGTGAAAGCATCTGAAACAAAGAGAATGAAATGAGCCCACGTGGATGTCCATGGTCGTAATCCAGGCTGAAAGATTCTACCTGACCTCAGAAGATCCTAATGTGGATCAAAATCCTCTTCCTTCTACAGAAATGGCTCAGAGAACAATCAAGACAACACTGAAAGGCAATTCCTTTCCCAGGTATTCTCTACAGAGTGAAAATAAGATGTCACATTGCCTGTCTTTCAGTGCAGAGACTAATGCTAACACTTGCTGTCTGGCTAGAGAGGTGACAGAACGATGGGAGCTGCACATCCGAGTGGCTGTCAGTGAAGCAATGATGCTAAGCAGGAGAGAAAACGGACAAGTCAAAAGCAATCTGAGAACCAGAGCTGTCAGGCTGTGGACAAGCAGTCTTTGCAGCCTGATGAGATTACACTTCAGCAATTTTGAAGCAACATGGCAATTTACTCCTAAATTTCTACTAAAACTGAAGGTATTTATGTGTAGTTCTAACGAACAAAATCAGGGTCCCTATAAAACTAAGGCTTTAAGCTACTTCTTGGTACATATTTAGAGCTCAGGCCTAATATCAGCAAGGATTCACTCAACTGCGATTTCTAAATCTCCTCAAATATGTTACAAAACCAAAACAAAAACAAAAAGGGTTTTCACTAGTACAGGTCTTTACTATTTACAGTCACACAGGCATTGCTTTCTTGACACAGGTTCCGTCCTCCATTTCCAGACATTTCCAAAAGGCTTTTAACGGTAAGAACCTGCTTTTACATTTTAATACATTACCTTCCCTTTCAGACAAAACCTAAATAAAATATCTACTCCTCTTTCATATATTAAAATATTAGAAATACATCAAACAAAGGTGATGAAGGCGCATAAAGTCACTTCTGAGTGTGTGAGTAACTTCAATGGTCAGAATCCTGTGAAATTCTGTTTTCTCTGCAGCATGGGAAACCAGAATTTTCTTGTCTGCAGTTCTCATTTTACACATGCATGAGTCCTCCACGGGTGGAAATGTTTGCCTACCCCAGTGCTAACTCCATTTATATTCTTGCCTTTATGTGGGGCTTGATAGCATATGCACCGTTTCCTGTAGTCCTGCAAGTTCTTGCTTGTAGTGGGAAGAATTAAATACAAAATCCAAAAATATCAAAATCCTTTATTCTAACAGTTCAAAAGGCAACTAAAAAGAATATACATTTAAATATCTCATTATTTTTAATCTATCTGAGGAATTTCAAGATCCAACTTTCTGGGTTTTGACCATGCTTGGTTAACAAACCTGGAGAAAGACATAACCTTATAAAGCATAAAAACAATTTAGAGAAATAAAGTACTTGGAAACAATTTAAGTTTTTGCATTTTACTTTAATTAGCTTTATGGAAAGAATAAGTGCTTTCACTACTGTGATGAAAAATGATGTAGCGCTCCAGGGTCCTCTCTAGAACACTAGCTTTATTAATTTCCATTCCTGTCATACTTAAGTAAGTTTAATCAGAGTCTCAAAAATAGATCCCGAGGCAAAAATTTCTGTGATCATCAAATTGATCCCATGTTCAATAAATGACTAATTACTTGCTGATAAACTGATTGATTACTTCAGGTTAACCTTCTAATGTTGTTAAACCTTAGACTTCTAGGTAGGTCAAGGCCTACCAAGATGAGGGTGATAATAGCCCCCTCCTCCTGTTTTTAATTCCCTGGCACTGGAAAGACATTATTAGGTTAATAACCCTGCCAGAATACAGAATGGAGCAGCACCCTTTGTTTCTCTTTCTTATCTGTAGCAGAGGGAGAACAGTATTTTACAGTGAAAACTGGCACCAGCCCTAGCCAAAGTTAGTGCATCAGTTCCTGAGGCCCCAAAAACTTGGAATAGAAATAGCCCAAAATGGGGAGAAATCTGTTTCTCAAAGTCTTACTTTATAGATATTTTCCTTGCATCAAAGTAGAATAGTTCGGATGAAAACTTCATCCTATTTAAATCTACAAAGTAACTAAACAGAGGGGAAGCTTCAAATCACTGAGCAAATTATTCTGTTCAACCAGTGAATGAGGAACTCACCTTACATAAAGGAAAACAAAACAAAACAAAACAATAAAAAAAATGGTTTTGTTTCACTTGCAGCACACTGTCATGGGTTCAAGAAACGCTATGCCTGTTGCACCTGGAACCATCCTGGGAAACTCATGTGGCTGAGCCTTCTCAGGCAGGTATTGGAGACGACCAACCTTCTTGGTCATGCTAGAGTGATTTTATTCACTGTGGTGGTATCACCCAGCTGGGCAGCTGAGCTCCACCACAACTATGCTGTCACTCCCCCTCCTCAGTTGGAAAGGGGGAGAAAATATGATGGAAAGGGCTCAAGGGTTGAGAATGAAAGGTAGGTTACTCACCAATTATTGACATAAGCAAAACAGACTTAGCATAGAGAGATTAATAAAACATATTACCTGTTACTAATAGGCTAGAGCAGTGAGAAACAAACAAAAAACTAAAGACACCTTCCCCCCACCCAGTCTATTACACCTCCTCCCCTCCAGTGGTGCAGGGGAATGGAGAATGGGGGCTGCGGTCAGACCCTGACACTTCGTCTCTGCCACTCCCTCATGGTCCCTCTCTGTCCCTTGCTCCACGCGGGGTCCCTCCCACAGGATGCCATCCTTCCCGGACTGAGCCTGCGGGGGCTGCCCACAGGCAGCAGCTCTTCAGGAACTGCTCCCACAGGGCTCTGTCCCACGAGGTCCATCCCCCAGGAGCAAACTGCTCCAGCATGGGTCCCCCACAGGTGGCAGCTCCCTCCAGACCCCCTGCTCCTGCGTGGGCTCCTCTCCACGGGCTACAGCTCTGGCCCGGGGCCTGCTCCTGCGGGAGCTCTCCATGGGCCGCAGCCTCCTCCAGGCCACATCCACCTGCTCCACCGGGGGCTCCTCCACGGGCTGCAGCATGGAGATGTGCTCCATGTGGGACCCATGGGCTGCAGGGGGACAGCCTGCTCCACCAGGGGCCTCTCCACAGGCGGCAGGGGAACTGCTGTTGCGTGCCTGGAGCACCTCCTGCCCTCCTGCTGCACTGACCTGGGGAGCTGCAGGGCTGCTTCTCTCACATTTTCTCACCCCTCTCTCCCAGCTCCTATGGCGCAGCACGTTTATTCCCCCTTTCTTAATCCAGCTTTTCCAGAGGCCCATCTAGTATCGCTCATGGCTCGGCTCTAGCCAGCAGCAGCAGCTGGCTCTGATCTGACATGGAGCAGCTGCTGGGCTCTGTTCACAGAAGCCATGCCTGTTGTCCCCCACTACCAAATCCTTGCCATATAAACCCAATACATTTACAGGTGTAACCACACAGCAAATATAAGAGTGCAAAGAGATCCACATACACTGTCTTTGGCACCTGTAAGAGAGATTACGGATTAATAATCTATGTCTCATAATATTTTAAATCTGTTCCAGTGACATACATCTTGGAGCCTGAGCCCATACTGTCCTTTCACTGGTGACACTCATCCACCAAGATCTGTCTCTGACTCTATTAGTCCCCTTCATGTATGCTGTGAGATACACACCAGATGGTGACTTTTCATTCAGTACATGAAAAATGCTGCTTTTTGGGAGAGGGGACATCTTTCTGTCTGTTTTTGGGCAGCCCTAGCACTGCAGTTCTGGATACTGTCAATTTTGCCAGCCACTACAATCCTTAAAAATAACAGTAATTGTGTGGCTGTCTGTGATGGGTCTTATGTCCACCTCCAGAGACTGACTGGGAGACCACATGAACGGCTACACAGCTGTAGAGAGCTCTACAGTGTCTGAGAAGCCTATTAGTGGCAAATGTGTACAAACTGGCAGCTTCTACCAGATTTTCCAGCCTGTTAGACGAACAAGCTCGTTAGAGTTAAATTTACTCCAAATATGTAAAAACTGATGGTTTGAAACTGTGATGTTCTCTGGAACAGCTCAGCTGCTTGTTATAATTGTAGCATGATTCAGTGCTTGGGCATCTATCATATCTCAAGTGCTGTCTTAGCAACTAACAGAGCTTCTGGCAGCCTGAATGTCACCCTCACACAACATCGGAGCATTTATGTGTACAGCAGGGCAGCCAGAAATTTCTTAGGATAATCCCTTACTTCCTGCACCTGATGAAAAAACACAGCATAGTCTCCTGCTGTCCCTTCCTAATTGTTATAGATATTTTCATAACCCCACTATTACTACTGTTTTTGAAAACTTTGCAGTCATCCCTACAGAGAGTAGGACTGAGCTGTGATCTGCATGTTCCAGTTGGGAAAGTGAGAGAAGGAAGAGGTGCCTCTGTGAAAACTTAAGATCTACCAAGGAAGGGAAGATTACCCAACGTTCTGGTTTAGTCACCCTCTCATTAGGGAAATTTTCCCAATAAACCCTTCCAGCCTTGTTTCTAATTCTTTTGACAGCACCTAGAGCCATTGACATTAACTTTTTGTGTGAAGAGATGGAGCACAATAGTATACTGTGCTATGTGTTGAGCTTACAGAGGCATTTTATCACATTCAGCTGGCCTTCCTTACCCACTTCCATTGCAAAGAAATTTCAGTACATGCAGAGAGCTATTAGAATAGACACCAACACTTGCAAGTATGTGCCAGGTCAGAACACCAGCTTCAAATATTGCATGACATTGTCTCTAAGTGGGTCAGTTCATAAAATATTGTCTGTTCAAATGATGCCTATGCTGTAGTAAGTAAAAGAGGAAAATGCAGTAGTAATTGAAATGTAATTGAAATGATCAGATTTGAAAAGTCTGGCACCTGGTGCCCATTCAAAAACACTTCATTGCTCCATTAAGATTGCTTCTAGGACACAGGAAAATTGCAAAATTTTGCTCCTAAAGCTTGTGATCTGAAGTGGGGGGAAAAAAGAGAGAGACAGAGAAAAAAATAAAAGGATCTTTAAAAAACTTTCATGTCTTGGTTTTTGGGACATTTTTATTTGTACTTTTCCTATATTTTATTTTTGCTGAGAATGGGCCTTCAAGTTCATCCCTACCTCAAATGCCTATTCAGTGTGCTAATGAGATAAGGAATATATTGTGAATAGAATATATTGTGCAATTGTGAAGCATTAACCATTGCTCCATTTACACATATTCTTTGGTAAGAGACATTTTGATTCAGCAGAAGAATATTTTACTGACCTTTCCACATATTTCTAGTTCACTGATGTGTCTAAAGCCATCTTGTCATGTTGGGATTCATTTTTATTTTAGCCTAAGTGACTGCTCGGCAGCAGTAAGCCCTGCTGGAATGTCAGCCACCAACTCATCTCTGGAGACACTGAAATGGACCCCGCAGCCACAGGAGAGCTGGTGAAGGGGCAGATATTTGTGTAGGGGAAGTGACCCATGAGACAAAGTGAGATGGATTCCTGCAGTTCGTACCAGCTGAAGCACCAGCGGGCAGTGCTTCATCCCTGTCATGACTCTCGGTACTCAAACCTAGAGGTGGCAGAGGTTGGTCCATGTAGCCAGGTCTGCTACTGGGAACATAGGATGCTATTTTGTGCTTGACCACAGTGGGAATTAGTACTTATCTTGATGCATTTTTCTGGGCATCCAGCAGCCCCAGGTCTCAAAATGAAGTAGGCTATGGGAGAGATGAGGGCAGATTCCCTGGAGAGGTCATCATGAAACGGAAGAAATTATTCCTTTTACTTGCTAGGAGTCTGCCTTTGCTGTGGGCCCTGAGGAGAAAAATGAAAAAATAATAATAAATAAAATAAAATAAAATAAAATAAAATAAAATAAAATAAAATAAAATAAAATAAAATAATAAAAAAAAATCACTAATTAAACTCACCTGCTCATTGGTCTCTTTCAGAGGCAAGTGAGAAAATTCTGTACTCAATTCATGTATATGCAAACTCTGTTTAGAAACTCTGTCTCCCCAAATACTCAACTTTATCTCTGCTTTTTATTCTCACTTAGAAACAGTCATTGATGCCATGCACAAAGCCAGTCATGTCTATGTGATGTTAATGTGTCTCTGTTTTTCTGGTCAACATCAGTTAGACTGATGAACAGTCCAGATTTCGCGATTTTAGAACCTAATAACTTTGAAAGTCAAATTTAAAACAAAACAAAATTATACTGCATGTGCTCACAGCCAGAAAGAATCCAAGGCATTGCTACCCACTTTGTTACTGTTACTTGACACACTCATGGGTGCAGGGCTTGCAGTCAATGTGAGCATTGGATTAATTCCACTACAGTGGAGTTAGAGACTCAGAAGTTGATTCCCAAAATTAGTCTGTTCTCTGGTAGCATGCTGGTTTTAGATAAACAATGTTTTAATGTGTTTTATATCTCTGGATTTTTAAAACATATCACATAACTCTTCAGTTTACAGTTTCATCTGGGTCAATTACTGCTAGCTTAGCAAATGAAAAAGATGCTGTCTGGGAAAAAATAAAATGTCATTTCTGCCTTGGCATTTATGTAGATTCTTTTCTAGTGTATATTGGGAAAGAAAGTAAATTTTAAAATTATTTTTGCAAACAATAGAAAAGTAAGAGCAAGAAAGAACTGTGCAGTGGTAATTGTTTTCTTATTTTCCGTTATGAAAATGAAAATTATATTGAAAGATTTTATTTAAACTAGGGAGAAAAGAAATTTGCCTCTGGTTCAGGCAAACGAGAATGATTTACATTTCAAGAGCAACTGAGGATTTGCAGGCTCCTTGCGGTGAGATGGTCAGAGGCTGCCTGCTAGAATTTGTGGTTTCTGCTGGAAAAGGGAGAAGAAGACAGTGCCATGCCTCTGTAGGTAACTCAACAGTAAGGTAACAGACAACAGCAACTGGGCACCTCCCTCTGCAGCACCACCCATGTTATGGTCACACAACCACAAAATCATGGAATAGCTTAGAGGTCCTATGGAGATTGTTGTACCTGGTGTCTGTGCCCAGGTGCTGGCCAGGGGCTGCACGGCCTCTGTGTTGGCTCCAACAGCCCCAGGGCAAGGCAGAGCTGAGCCCAGCACCAAGCTGGTGGCACCTAGGGGAAAACAGATTTCCGAAAGGGCAGAGAGGGCACAGGCTGAGGAGGAGGCCCAGGCTGAGGGAGAAGCAGCAGAAGGCCCAGGCCCCAGGAGGAGAAGGGCAGGAGGGGCTCCAGGCCCACAGGCAGCAGGGACTCCCCGGCAGCCTTGCAGGGCCCCCTCTGGAGCAGATCTCCACCCTGCAGCCCGGGGAAGGCCAATGCCGCAGCAGGGGGACATTTCCTGAGGGAGCTGGGCTGTGGGGAGCCCCCACGGGAGCAGGGTGTTCCTGAAGGGCTGGAGCCCGGGGCAGGGCCCCGCTGGAGCAGGGCCATGGGTGAGGGGGAAGGGGCAGCCAAGACGGTCTGGGGGGACTGAGTGCAAACCCCATCCCATCCCATCCCATCCCATCCCATCCCATCCCATCCCATCCCTGTGCTGCTGGGCAGGAGTGAAGGGGTTGTTGGGCTTGGGAATGGGACGGAAGTGGGGGGAAGGTGTTTTTGGTTTTGTCTTTGTTTCTCACTATCCAAATCTATTTTATCTTTCTATAAAATAAATTAATTTCTACTAGCTGAGTCTCCTTTGCCCATAACAGCAACTGGTAGGGGAACATCTTTATTTTAGCCCACAAGCTTTTCCATTTTATTTTCTTGTCCTGTCCTGCTGAGGAGGAGTGAGAGGGTGGCGGGGTGGGCAGCTGGCCAAAGTCAACCCAGCGAAGTCTTCTATTCCACTTTTTCTAAAGTATGGTTGACTGTAACAGATTGCCCAGGACTGTGTCCAGTCAGGACCTGAGTATCTCCATGGATGGAGGCTCAACAGGCTTCTTGCACAACCTGTTCCAGTGTCTGAGCACCATCGTAGTAAAAAAAGATTTTTTGCTCCGTTTAAATTGATTTTGCTGCATATCAGGAAATGACCTTTGCCTGTTTCCCTTTCAGTGAGCACAACTGAGAAGAGTCTGTCTCTCTCTTATGTACTGTGCTGTTATTTGGTCCATATATCAGCAGTTTAACTGTGAAAATGTTATGGGAGTCACTGTCAGAAGCCTTGCTAAACTCAAGATCAACAACATCCAGCACTCTCACCTCATCCACTGATCTGGTCATCTCGTCATAGAAGACTTAACAGGTTGGTCAGGCATGATTCCCCCTGTCATAAATACATTCTCACTACTACCTGAAGCTTTTCTGTTATTAATATATTTGAAAATGGTTTCCAGGTTTATTTGCTCCATTACCTTCCCAGGGACCAAAGTGAGGCTAACCAGCCCATGGTTTCTCAGATACTCTCTCTTGCTCCTCTTGAAAAATAGGAAAATAGGGAGTTTATTTTATTTTATTTTATTTTATTTTATTTTATTTTATTTTGTTTTGTTTTGTTTTATTTATTTTATTTTGTTTTATTTATTTTATTTTGTTTTATTTATTTTGTTTATTTATCAGAGATGGTCATCTTACACCTCTGAGGAGCTAATGGGAACAGACTGGCACTTACAGGGCATGATCCAGTTCATATTTCCTTATTATTTAGTTTTGAATGAAGAAAAGAGCAGGAGAAATGTGGTTCTTGACCATTAAAGGGGGGGACAGATGACTAGGCCATAGGTGGATGCTTATATGTGCTTACCTACATTTAGTTGAATAAATCCACAAAATCATAAGAACCATTGGATCTCCCAACAAAGAAAAGCAGGTGATGATAACAGAAGCTCATTTTCACCACTGAATGGAAGCATCTTCAGAGTCAGATACAAGGCCGGTCAATTAGATGGAGGAATCAATGTATTTGAAGGCAAAGAGACTTTCTTTTCTTTTGGTTTAAACAATTCTTCCTTAGAGGACAAGGAGTACAACATACAATTAGGTCCCCTTCTTACTAATCTTTCCTGGTTGCTTTGCTGATATCAGTGGAGTCCTGTGGCAGATATGCTAGCCTTACAATGTGAACTGTCGGCTACCCTCAAACAATGTCAATAGCAGTGTTAAAGAAGTAGATGCCTTGGTCAGTTTGGAATGTTTCTTTTCTGTGCTTTTAAGCTGTTATGCATGATCGCAGAAAGAAGCAAAAAATATTAGCAGTGGAGTTTTATTTGTAAGGTAGCAACAATGTGTTTGGAAACTTAAAGATAGCCTTCAAAGGGCAGAGGATTAATACCATTCATGTTATGCTCATTTTGACTGCAATAAAGAGTGCTGCCTTTCCCTTTTATTCCAGACTAGACAGCCTGCCTTTCAGTCTAAAAAAATAAAAATTAAAAATAGCTTTTCACTTCTCCAAGTGGAAAAATAAATAAATAAATACGTAACACAGAGAAATGTATGAGAAACAGTTGCAAGAGAAACAAATTGTTGATCCCCCCTCCAGTACAAATTGCTTCCCAACCCAGAATTCTTTGTCCAGCAGCAACCTAAATTCTGAATCTTATCTCTTCTGATGTCTGGAGGAATCTGAATCCAAGGCCAGGTGTGGTGGCTTGCACACACAGCTGTGTTTCTTGGGATGGGAGAGAATTTATCAGCCCCTGGGAGAAAACAGTTTTGAAGTTTAGGAGCAGTGATCCCAGGTGGGTTTGACATATGATCTCAGGGTGGTGAAAGAAAGGCATCCAGCCCCCATGTCACTCATTTCCACCAGAGACTCTTTGAGGGAAAATGTAGGAGAAAATTAAAAAGCAAGCAAACAAAAAATTACCAGGGTAACAAGCCACAAGAGAGGGAGGACAAAGGGGAAAAATGCTCAGAAAAACATTTTCTTCTCCTGACAAGTCTCAGTTATGTACCGAGAGCCTGCAAGAAATACTGAACCAGTGACAGCAGAAACATCCCAAAGAGAGCAGTGTGTGGGGGGGAGCACAATTAATAATAAAGCCCTGTGGAATTTCTGAAGGTTCAGCACAAAAGCTTGAAGCAGTCTTTTGAGAAGCCGAATCAGCTTTAATTACTGTACTCTGGGTTATTCTTTTAAAATGCTTTTGCAGTGAAAGTTTCTCAGTCTGAGGGAGGGCAACACTGCTCTCTCCTATCATTTCCCTTCATTGTTACAGGCTTCAGCACACAGTGAATGTGTGTGAGGACAAGCAGATCCTCTGTGTCTTTCATTTCAAGTGTTATTTTTTTTCCTTTTCATTAACTGTCTTCAGAAAGGAAAAGAACTACTTAGGGCAGGGTGTTTTTTTGTTTGTTTGTTTGTTTTTTTTGTCTTTTGTTTTTCTTTTTGGCAGCCTGGGTGAGACCTTTTGCATTCACTACTCCTTGTTATCTAAAAACCAATATAATAGAGAAACACAGATGCTCATTACTAGTAGCTGTGCCATCTTTATGTTTTCTATAATGGTATTTTCAGCTCATAATAGACGATGGATGATCTGTGCTGAATAGTGAATGTGGTGCTTGATTTTTCTCTCACTTACTTCAGCAAAATCAGTGGAGTGTCTCCACAGTGGGAAAGAGGGGACAGAATCCAGTTCCCTCAGTGGCTTTCCAGAGCCTGGTTGCTGTGATGCCTCATTCACTGCCAGTAGCAGAGGGGTTATTTCAGAGAGAAGGCAGAACGCTCTGCTTTTCTGGACCTGAGATACTGATAGACACGTTTTTCAGGGTGAGCATGACTTGTGATTCTAGAGCAAGGACAAAAGAGTGAAGTGGAAAGGGGAATCTAATCATTCTGCTTGAACTGCCAGTAAGAAATGTTAGTGATGTGCAGCATGGGGAGGAAGAAAAAGGAACAGAAGAGACCTTAGCCAAAATAGGCTGGTCTTCAGTCTTGTTGGGTAGTGCCTTGCAAGAATTTTTCAACATAGCGAGTTTTAATTGAAATTAGACTGTGCAAACAGATGCCTCACTGGTTGGAATGGGGACTACATGTACTACTCTGGGGGCAAAAATTTCCTGAGTGATCAGTTCCAGCAAGTATCAGACGTGACTTGAAGTTATTTTCTGTTTGTGGAAAAGGGTAGTTGCTAATGAGATTTAAGTGTGTCTTAAACATTTCTGAAATCAACAATGTGAATGCAAAGCAAGTAGCATTTCTGTAGTCCCAAACTGTCCCCAGCTACCCAAGCTTCTCTTGTGCCTATAGCTGATCACCTGGAATGCTCATGTTTTCACAGGATCATAGAATATCCCAAGCTGGAAGGGACCCACAAAGACTGACTCCACATTGAGGCAAACTCAATGGATTGTCCATTGTCTGTGATTCCTAAACATTGTTTTTTTTTTTTTGCTATGGAGGTTATTAACTCCTTTCCTTCCCTTAATCACAGACAGAAAGATGGTGAGGACACAAATGTGAAGTAGGGCATAACAGTTACAAAGCAAAAAGTGTTCAGCGTGATTGGAGCATCTTCAGGGCCAGTATTGAGGACTGGGTGATTGGAGTGCACGTCTCTTGTGTCAAAAACAGCCTCATTCATTGCTATGTACATTTTCAATTGCAGTCCCAAGGTTCAAATGCCCTCAGTACCACCCAGCAGCCAGTTCCAGAACCATAACTGATTTTTCAGCTCCCACCACTGTCAAAAACTTTTTCTCAGAAATGTCCAAACAATAGCTGAGAGTGAAGCTAAAAACAAAACAAAAACAACAACAACAAAAAACTAAGAAGAAAATCTAAGAAGAAAAAATACCTTCCAAATAAAGCCATCACCTACTCTTTAAAATAGAAATATTTTATTTATATGTATAAAATGTAGAAGAAAAAATCCAAGCAGCAAAAATTATTTATGCCTAGTGCACATAAACTCCTTGCCCAAGGTAGATTCCTTCACCCTGAGTGCTTTGTAAGTCACAGCCAGCCCAATGATACCCGTGTTTATCTTCTTAGCAGATATTCATTTCCAGCCACAACCACGTGCACTTTCCCCTTTTTTCCTATCTAGATAAGAACCTCAAGGTTTGGGGTTTGGTTGCTGACCCGACTGGAGACACAAAAGGGCATTTCTTAATTAATTTCTTCCCCATTGTTTCCTCAAGGACTTCTGGAATTTCCTCAAGTCATACTTCATTGTCTTGTTTCCTGCTCACACCACCTAACTGTCTCCTGTGCCTTAACCCTAAACACTTAGAGCAAATGCGAAGTGAGTAGTCTGCGGTGCACAGCACTTTCAAAGCAGTAACACAGAGCAGTTCCTGTCAAATGTAAGGATCTGTTAAGTCTTTTGGGAATGTGAGGGATGACTAGAGTGTGAGGAGTTAGAGAATGGTTCACAATGATTCATGAGGTGAAACAAACGTACAGCTACAGCTGAAGAAAAGCTGTCCCATCATCAGAAAAAACATTTCTCACTTTTTGTTCTTGAAAGCCCAAATTACCAATGCACTTTCATGGGTTACCATTTGCTTCTTAACAAAGTCAGGAACTTCCAGTCTGACCCCACCTAGGAGGTCTCCACTGCATGTATGCAGCGTTGCGTGCTGCATGTTGAATACATTACACGCACTTTGTTTCATACTTGATCTAATCTGTTCCCCAGAGTTCAGGACACAGGCATTCCTTTCTGACTCATCTGCAAAGTTTGGAAGTAAAGTCACACTTTGAACACAGACTTCCTGCAATTCAAGTAATAGCAGGTAGTGTGAAACCTGGCCACAGCTTATGTGCAAAAACTCAAATTCATAGTCCTCCAGATAAGAAGCTGTTGAGATTAAAGGTTTTATTTTGAGATGTTCTAACATGTTTAGTGCAGGTCTGGTTGCTACAGAAATTTCTGTTTTTAAGGCACCTCAGTTCTCATAATTTAACAGTAATTAAAGTTGTGTAATAGTTATATGAGAACATTATTATTCTGCCCAACTTCAATCTGAAAAAACACAGCAATTGCTTGCATGTTTTGATCACACCTTGCCTGTTGAAAGGCAAATTGGCTGCCAAGCCATCTGCCCCTTGCAGACCCACTTCAGAAGGGGCTGCCCTGTTCTGATAGTCCTGCATGCCCTTTGCTTCTGGCTTTTGTACACACAGGGAACTGCTTCCCCTGGCATATGATGAGAGCTACAGACACAGCAAGACTCTGAGAAGAAGCTCTGTTTTTAAAGTTGAAGGCTGTTTATTGTTATTATGGGTGAAGATGGGATCTTCCTGGGTGTGAGACTGTCCTGTGGGGATCAAATTAGCTCTGTTTGTCTGGCGATGCTCTTTGCACCTTTTTCTGAGTGTCAGCTTCCACTGGGCAGACTTCAGCGTGGTCTGCTGGAGCAAGTCTTAGCCCATGTTTTAGCCAGGCAGCTGTGTAAAGACCCTGGCAGAAGGAGTTCCTACAGCATCAACAAAGGAATATTCTAGATCTTCAGCACATCATAGGCTAAAGAGCCTATCATAAAGAATCTTTATAGACTTTATACAAGGAATCTTTATATAAAGTTTATAAAGATTATATCTTATTCTTTATATGAAGGATCTTTAACAATTCTCTAAAGAGATTCATCCATTGGTTCAAGATGGAAAAGGCTATGAGCATAATGACAAAATGATACAGTACTTTATCCTTACGCAGCTAAAAACATTCTGAGGCAGTAGAACTACTCAGTCCCACGTATTTAGGAGACAGGTAGTTTTATCTTCAAGTTCATCGGGAGGGAAAAATAGCATGGATTTGCTTGGTTTCAAAATGCAGTGATTTCTCTTTGGTCCATCTCAGAGGCTGGCAAAAAAAATGCAGCAATTCATTCTGAATTGCTTATAGGCGGCCTTTTCATACGCGTTTTGTTGTTGTTGTTTAAATTTGAAAACCATGCAGATTAATTGAAATGCTGTCCTTAACAAGCAAACGTTTGCTGAGGACACTGTTACATAGGCTAGCATCTGAAACTGGAAAAATAAATAAATAAATACATACATACATACATACATACCTCTCTGAGAGGGGAACTCAACTTCTATCTCTCTCAACAAAATATGTCTACATTATTAGTATGGTTGGGCTATTGTAAATTTCATTTATGCCATCAGTGCATCCTGCAAAAACAAGTAAAGATTATAAGCTCCTAGTCACACATATAAATAAAGTTGATGAAATTCAGTCTGATGAAAAACAAAGCATGGAGAGTTTCAGACCGCACAAAACTGAAGGCTATCAAAATTACAAACAGCACAGAGACAAGAATTTTATGTTTATAGGATGTGTTGGAAAGCTTTAATATACCCCTAGTGCATCACTACCATATACCACGAACAGTGGCCATAGGCAGCAGTGTGGGGGACTCGTAAATTAGAAGTAGCTTTCATACCCCCTATTTAAATCAAGGGGAATGTTCATGAAGTGAATTACTTTTCATCCTGAGCATGGCTGGCAGAGTGCGTAATTTAGCCTGTGTGATTTAGCGTGGGGAGCTGTGTACACATTTTGTCAGGGTGATTTCTCCCTCGTCATTAAATGTGGTGTGCAGAGGCTGGCGAAGCGGTGTCTGGTTTAAACAGCCACGCAGAGTGTAGAGGGAAATGAGTGAATGGAGCTGAGGCCCCACAGTATTACTGTTGTTCTGGGTTTAAATGAAGAGCAGGCAGCACTGAGGCAGAGCACTGTTAAAGAGGAGCTCGTGGAAGAATTACTTCTTTGAAGTATAATTATCTATGTGACTCTTGCTCACTTCAGAGAGCAGTAATTTGCTGCCGGGTTGTTCCTGCAGCAGTCAGGGTTGTCGTGCAGACAGATACTTATTTTAGCTGTGGACCAGCTTTAAAAGTTTTCCTGCCTTTTCCCTTTAGCACCCCTGCACCATCCACACCCTCCCCTTTCTCCCCAGTTGGCCGTCCCCTCATCTGTGCTGGGACAACTACTCATAGGTCATGTTTAAAGCTTTCCATAATTAAAAATTATAAAGGACTATTCTAAACTGAACTATTTTGGTTGTCTGCCTTCCAGGACAGCCCCCAAGGCACTTGAACTAACTCAGCTGAAACAGGAATCTGGGACATGAGTAAGCAGGGAGAGGAGGGAGGTGAAGAAAGGAGAGCAGTTCCTTCAGCTGGTTTTGCCTCCAGAATTGGTATCTTACGAGAAAATGGCCTGGAAAAGCTCTTTTGCACATTTTGCACATTTACACACATCTTGCGCTCTCATGCAAAATGTGTGTAAATGTGCAAAAACAATTTGCAAATTTGAAAAAAAATATGCAAAAATGTGCAAAAAAACGCACTCTCATGCAAAATGGGTGCTGTTTATGGGGGGAATGAAATGCAAGCCATTTAGAGAAAGTCCCTATGCTAACCACTTTGCTTTTGGAGATAAAGCTCCACTGAGCTTTTGAAACTGCTCTTCTGCTAATTTCTACAAGGCAGCAGGTGTACCTCTGCCCACAGATGGGCCCGTGCAAGCTTTGGCTCTCCGCTGCCAGCAAACCCAACCAGACGTCACCACCTCTCTACTGCTGAGGGTTTTCTTGTTCCCAGCACAACATGCTAATTGCTTCAAATAAAACTTAAGGCATATGATCTACCTACTCCTGTGTGCTTATAGCCTATATCAATGCTAGCAGAAGGAACTGAATTGATCATATATACAATGTAGTCTAATGTGAAGAATAGGTAAATGAATTAAGCATTAGAAATCTGATACCAAGATATCAAGACTCGTCACAGTGTTGTGGTTTAATCTGGCAGGCAGCTAAGCACCACACAGCTCACTCTCCCCCAGTGGTCTGGGAGAGGGAATCAGAAAAAGGAAAAATTAATGTCTTGAGATAATGACAAATTAACGGGACAGAAAAAGAAGGGAAAATTAATAATAATAATAAAAGAATATACAAACAGACGATGCACAATATCACAGAATCGCAGAAACACAGACAATATAATTGCTCACCACCCACAGACCGATGCCCAGTCTGTCCCTGAGCATCAGCTGCACCCCACCACAAGCAACTCCCCCAGTTTTATTGTTCAGCACGATGCCACATGGTACAGGATGTCCCTTTGGTCATGTGGGGCCAGCTGTCCTGGCTGTCTCCCCTGGGGCACCCCCAGCCTCTCGCTGGCAGGGCAGCACGAGGAGCTGGGAAGTCTTTGGCTCTGGGTGAGTGCTGCCCTGCAACAACTGAAACATCCGTGTGTTACCAGCATTATTATCATCCTAAATTCAAAATACAGTGCCATACCAGGTGCTAGGAGGAAAATTAACTTTATCGCAGCTGAAACGAGGACACATTTTCCCTGACAAGTCTGCCATAAAGCTTATGTATATTTTTTTCTATTAACATACAATTACAGCAGTTTTATCTAGTTCAGACATCTGCTCTTAAAGTGTCATGTTAAGGGCACTACATAAGCTAACCACAAAACAGAAATAAGAAAATCAGGATCCAAAACAAACAAACAAAACAAGATAGAAAGAAATAAATAATGAAACTAAGCATTGGAATTTCCAAAGAATGGGAGCATTTTTTTTTTTTTCAGAGTGAAGAAGAAAGAACTATATAATGCATTAAATATATCTATACTGTATAATAATACTGTATAATATATATACTTACATAATATATATATATGCTATATATAATATGCATATAATGCTACTTATATCTCTCATAAGAGAAAAACACCCAGTGTACATATTATTATGTGGTACATACAATCTCACCTTCTTTTTCTTTTCTTTTTTTTTTTTAGAAGGAAGTACACTTGGGTGAATTTGATACATATTTAATTTTGTAGTTGAAGTTTAATGTGAAGTCTGCTGATACATATACCAGGCATTGTTCCTAGCCAAGTGCATTATACAATGTGTGAGCAGTAGTCTCATCTGGCTTTATGTGCTTGTTCAGTAAATCAAGCTAAAACAACTTAGAAGGACTGTGTATTAGGTTTGGAGACGAGTTAGGACATGCTCCTTTATTTATGGGGTAACCAAAAGCCTTAAAGGAATGGAATTGCTGAATTACCTTAAGACTGTACAGTAAACACTCCTTGGATATACTGGTAGATTTACCTATTTGAAGAGCATGAGTGAAAATAACGAAAGAATAACTGAGGAATGTCTGTTACTGCCTTTAACCTAAGCTCCATCTCTCTCGATCACCTTTCCTTTGGCAGTAGCCAGGAGGTACTTAGAAATAGCGTAAGTGCAAACACAGAGGGATCCTTCCTCTACTGTATACTTTGTTTATTCTCAAAGAACAGATTTATAATTCTTCTTTGTGGCCTTTAGCACTTGAGTTACAATTACTTATGAATAATCATTCTAATCTCACCTTCTCTGTAAATTCCCAATGCTATAAGGCCTAAATATATAACCCTTTCATTTTCTGACTTTCAGACTAAAAGACTCTGGAGTATTTTAATCACAGAATAATAGAATCATAGAACCATTACAGTTCGAAAAGATTTCCAAGATCATCTGGTCCAACCATCCCCCTACCACCACTATCACCCACTAAACCATATCCCTAATCACCATGTCCAACCTTTCTTGAACACCCCCAGGGATGGTGATTCCACCACCTCCCTGGGCAACCCGTCCCAATGCCTGATTGCTCTTTCTGAGAAGAAATGTCTCCTATTTCCAACCTGAACCTCCCCTGGGGCAACTTGAGGCCATTCCCTCTAGTCCTACACCTAGTTACCTGTGAGAAGAGGCCAAGCCCCAGCTCCCCACACCTTCCTTTCAGGCAGTTGTAGAGAGCAATAAGGTCTCTCCTATGCCTCCTCTTCTGCAGACTAAACAACCCCAGTTCCCTCAGCCACTCCTCACAGGACTTGTGCTCCAGTCCCTTTACCAGCTTTGTTGCCCTTCTCTGGACATGCTCCAGGGCCTTGATGTCCTTCTGGTACTGAGGGGCCCAAAGCTGAGCACACTACTCGAGGTGCAGCCTCACCAGAGGCAGTTACAGGGGAACAATCACCTCCTTGGTCCTGCTGGCTACACTATTCCTGATACAAGCCAGGATGCTCTTGGCTTTCTTGGCCACCTGGGCACACAGCCGGCTCATGTTCAGGTAGGCATCCATCAGCACCCCCAGATCCTTTTCTACTGCACAGCTTTCGAGCCACTCTGTCCCAAGGCTGTAGCGGTGCATGGGGCTGTTGTGACCAAAGTGCAGGACCCAGCACTTAGCCATGTTGAACCTCATCCCATCAGCCTCTGCTCATCAATCCAACCTGCCCAGGTTCCTCTGAAGGGCCTTCCTACCCTCTGGCAGATCAACACTTCTCCCCAGCTTGGTGTCATCTGCAGACTTACTGAGGGTGCACTCACTCAATTCCCTCATCCAAATCATCAATAAAGTTATCAAAGAGGATGGACCCCAACACCGACCCCTGGGGAACACCACTGGTGACTGGTTGCCAGCTGGATTTCACTCTGTTTGCCACCACTCTCTGGGCCTGGTCAAGCTTTCTGCTTGTATGTTGACCACAAGAGAACTGTACAAAGTGACTCCAAGATCTCCTCTTGATGACAATAGCTACTTTAAAGCCCATGATAATATATGTATGCATTCGTATGTGATTTATCTTAAATCTATCAGCACTGAATTGTGTCTGCCTTTTAAAGTCTAGCCAGTTTCACGGGTGGTTACTGAATTCCATGCACTCAGTTTCTGCTATCACTGTTAATTCTGTATCATCAATAAACATTTGAATTTCCTTACCTCCTAAATAAAGAGTACACACAAGATCAATTATATTCACTCAGCTCTGAGGGGTGAAAATTATTTTGGGGATAACATTCAGCAAAAACACTCCTGCAAAATATCTGAGGACTTTTTTTTTTTTTGCTTCAAGCTTCTACCTCAGTATCTTGCTCCAGCAACAATGATTGAAAAGTAGGTTTTCTGAATCTCTTGGTTTTCTCCAGAAGATCACTTGCAGTGCATTTATCCTTATTTGCTCTAAGCAAGATAGTAATGCTTGTTTTATGCTTGAATTACATCTTGTCTTCCTCACTGAATGCTTTGTGCCATGGTCTTGATTCTCACTTTAGTGGGAGCTAGATTAAAAAGACCCTGGAAATGGTCAATCAGGTTAGAAATCTTTTATTAGATTAGATTACTGGTATTGTAACAGGTTCCATATCATGACTATCACACCTGTAAGAAGACATTGTAAATCACATGTCTATATTTAAAGTGAATGAGGACAGAACTAGGACAGATATGAGCAACTTCGCTAGCAATTTTATCCTTTTTTCTAGAAAAAAAAAAGGTATAACATTGCTAGAGAGTATAATTTTATTTTATTTTCTGAAAAGTGTTTTTTTTTCACGAGCTATTATTCCTTGTAAATCCTCTTTGCTAGCACTTGAGTACAAACTGTTAGCATGGGAGACTGACTTCAAAGTGGAGTGGGTATTGCAAAAATATCTTCAAACATTATTTCCCTATAGAAGTCAAGGATTTCATTGACCCTGCTCCATTCTAGAAAAAGGAAGAGCTTTCACATTTGTGGGTAAAGGAGTAGTGGCTGGAGCAATGGGGAAATTACTGCTAAAGGCAAATATGAAGTAGTAATGAGAGGCTGAAGTCCATCCCATTCCAAGCACAACACCCAGGACCGTGCAGTGCTTTGCTTGCTCCTTATGATCAAAATTGCAGTATTCCTTTCATGAACAAATTGGGAACTGAAAACTGAAGCCTTTCACTACGTTTTTTTTCTAAGCAGAATGTCAAGTCTAAAACTAGAATAGTACTTGTTTGGATAGGGGCCACGTTTTAAAATGTAGTACAAAGAACACAGAATTTTGCAGCAAAAATAATTATTATCATAGAAGTCTCACTGTAGAGTCTCCTAGATAGTCTTCAACAACTTATTACCTAAGCTGTCTTCAGCAGTTAGTGGTCCATCTGGCTAACTCTGCTGTATGTATGCTCTCTCATTCCTCTCCAGCAGCAGTATGGATGATGGTGTTTGGTTTCATTACAGTTTTGCTGTTAGATACTGCAGAAACAAAATGCATTTATTTCTATGTTTGTAGATACTGCTGGACATCACTTGGAGGAAGCTGCTCAACGATGTTAACTTTGATGTTGCCAAAAGCAAAAGACAGGGAAGCTTGTGATTGCCCTAGGTTCCTGTGGAAGCACACTGGCTCTGGAAGGCAGCCCTGGGGCTGAATCCTGCAACCTCACATGAGACTTTGCCTCCTACCCTGCAAGGAAATATGTTGAGAGGTGCATTTCTTTGCTTTTTCCCATTGCATCAATGGTAGAGTTCAGAACAGAGCTTCCTCAAGTCCCTGCCTTCAGCCAGAAAACTACTGCAGAAAATTTTCACCATCCTGGATGAAAATAAAACATTCTAAATTTTTTGTATAAACTGCTATGTCCAGGCTATTCTACTGAGAGCAGCAGAGAAATTGTCTGAAGCACCAGTTACTAAACACTTGTGAAAGCTACAACTGGCAAATAAGGAATAATTATAGCACCATTCATTGCAATCTAGCAAGTCTCTGTGAAGTTTTCCAAGTGAAGGGAAAAGAGGCCAGGGGGAGTACCAGCAGGGAAGAATAAAGAGCTGTGCTGGAGCATAATTAAATCTGAACCAAAAAGGTCATAAGATACTTTATCAGCTTTCATGCTGAATCCTAACACACCCAGAATGTTACCAATTCACTGTCATTGTCCTCAAATTAGGAATAAACTGTCTGAAATCAAAACCCTGTGGTGCAGAGAAAGACAAATTTGAATCTCCTCTTTCATTTTTGTTCATCTCCATTAATTTGCCACTTGTTAATAACAAGTGAAGAACAATCAATCTAAATAGAGTTCCAGCTACTGTCTCCTGTAAAGCAAGAGGGAAGGAGATTAAATCATTATTATGAACCTACAAGGGGAATTTTATACATGGAGCGTAGGAGATGCAGGAAGGGAAAGTTTATTAGAACTGTGTCAGGAAGTAATTTTTATTTTACAGCTTCTACATTTGATGAAGCTTTGAATGATTCCAGATCCAATTTCCTCTTTGAAACTGGGCAAATTAACTTCAAGAAATATACCATCAACATTACTATCATCACATCATCAAAATAACAAAAAAACACATTTAATACCTCTGTAGCTACTTCAATTTTTGTCTTTTAGGGAGAGGGGGACAGTCAGAGGAATTGAATGAAAATATTCTGCCGATATGTAGCACTTATACATGCATCTCCTATTCCCAAACAGGCAAATGTTTATCAAGCCCTAAGGAATGCATCTTACCCATGGCAAAACAAATGCGGAGCTTGTGAAGACAGACCTAGTTTTATGTCTCAATGTTTCCAGGTCAGGCACAGCTCGTTGATTTTAGGAACAGGAGATTGATCTGCTTCTTTGGGCTATACATATAATAAAGTGCCTCCTCAAATTGGAAACAACCTTTGCTCCACAATTTTTGTAGCCAAGGAGGCAATTTTCCTCTGCAAATAATCAGTGTTTGGTCAGTTTATCGATCAGATATTGTATTTCTTGAAACTCAGAGAGAATGAGATTTACAGCTCTGTTCCTAAGAGCTGCCACTAGATCCATGCATCATTGGTGTCTAACTTAGTAAAAAGACCGTTTTGTTCTATGTATATTCAGTAAAACTTGTTCCTGTCAGCTTGCCATACTCTTTCTCCTGTTAGATACTCATTTCTACTAACTGACTTACACTCTAGGGCATTGGGTAAAAGGCCAAATCAGCAACTGAGATAAGCCAGATTTATTCCATTCAAGTCAACAGAAATATGCAACTTCATCTCAGCTGGGGAATTGGGCTCAGTGATGAGCTGGATGACAGATAAATTTTGCAGCTTCTGAACTGTTTACTTTAGTAATTACGTCTCTCTTCTTTTCATTCCAATATGTATCTTATTACTTAAAGCACACCAACATCTCACTACCTCTGGGATACTGTTAACATATATGCAATGCATTGTGGTCCTTACTGTTAAGAAACACCTTTCTGGGATTCATTTACAGAAGCAGGGTACAGGTAAGAAAAAAAAATATTAATTTATGTATAAGCAGTTTTCAAATTGTATTAGCCATTCTCATCCTTTTCCATCAAGACTCCAATTTGCCTCCAACTCCATAAACACAGCTTAGTGATTAGCATTCTGCTCCACAATGCAGTCTTAAATTAGGAAAACTCTAAAAAAAAAAAAAAAAGTCTGTGTTGCTTATACTTTAAATCTTCTGCAGGTAACCAGTAGGATTCCAGGAGTTTTTGTGCCTCTGTACTCGTAACGTGGCAAAGTTATTCTTTCTCATGACAGGGGGCAAAAGTCATTTCATCAAATCTGCCCACACTTGCTGGTGAAACGGAACAAGATGGGGAAGTCCATTTGCCTTCCTTGCAAGTCATGCCCTGCTCCTGGATGCTCTGGGACAGCAATAGGTATCAAAGGTGAAAAGCATTGTTTCACATGAAAAACAGCAAGTGGTAAAACAGGGGGTTAGCCACTTGCACCCACAAGACTGTTGAGTTTTCTGGTGGTGTGGCACATACAGTACTTCTTCAGGCATCATCCACATAGAAAAAATATATTTAGTTCAAATATATGAAGTAGTGGAATATCCATACCACTGTAAGATTTAAATTCTGGTAGGCTGATTTACAGACATTGTAGTGGTTACAACCAGGATTGATCAGAAAAACTAGCAATGTTACACACTTCTATTTTAGGATGTTACCTAAATGAAAAGAATATATATATATATATATGTATCATATAGTAGTCTGAATGTTTGCTGGTGAGCTGAGCACACCTGATTCACAGTCTGGGCTTGACTACCCTATGTAAAGTACAGATGCATAAAAAGGACAAACTGATAAAAGGTCCATTGCAGAGCAACCTCTGGGCAGCTGAAACGGTCAGGTGTGCACAAAAGAGTAGAAAGTGGGTAGTGATACCCCTTTAGACAAAGCAGGGACTTGAACTTGGGAATCCCACATGCTCTCTCAGTGCCCTTGCACTCCAGTTTTGAATGAAAGATCCCCTTGCCACTTCTGATCTAGAAAGAATGGGCTTAAATGCCTGAAAAGAACAGAATTAAAGTCCACTTACTCTTTGGAGCACTGATACATATAAGCAGTACCCTGGCCAACACACTTCTGTGAATCTGATCCATATGGACCTAAATTTGGAGAGCTACTTCTCACACCAGTAGATAGTGAGAGGACAAGGAGAAAATGTTTTAAACTGAAAGATGGTAGATTTTGGTTAGATACAAGAAAGAAATTTTTTACTCTGAGGGTGGTGAGGCATTGGAACAGGTCACCCAGAGAAGCTGTGGACGTCCCATCCCTAGAGATGTTCAAGGCCAGGTTGGGTGGGGCTTTGGGCGACCTGATCTGGTGGGAAGTGTCCCTGTCCATGGCAGGGGGGTGGAATTAAATGGTCTTTAAGGTCCCTTCCAATCCAAAACACTCTGTGATTCTGTAGTTTATGATTTCCTCTCCTGAAGGGAGTCGGCACCCCAAAGCTAGTCTTTGTGTCCGAACTCTATGAACCTAATGAAAGATGTTATTTCTCCCTACAAACTAGGATTCCTTTGTGTCTTTAAACTCCCACAACTCCAACAACACTGCTCCTCTAAATTTTCTGCAAGTGAATGCACAGCTGGAGATCAGTAGGCTGCAAGATGCAAAAAGGTTAGGTATTTGGATGTCTTTGTCTCCCACGATGAAGAGGAAAGCAAAAACTGGAAGTTCATAGTCCTGCCCTGAACTGTAACTTCCAGATATTTTCATGGTCATGAATGACAATGAGAACATATGGTAATTCTTTATTCCCTCTAAATTAGTGGGGTTGTGTCCCACTAAATGTTTGGGAGTCTATGGTGGCAGTTCTCCCTGTAAAACATTCAATCATATTGTTAAAGAAATCAAATTATCAATCAAACAGAAGCTCTTCTTAGTGAAAACAAACAAACAAACAAACAAACAAACAAAACAAAACAACAACAACAACAAAAAACCTCCTTAAATGTGAAACGCTCAAAACCTAGTAAATTCTGTTTTTGAGTTATGAATTAAAGGAGCTGTGGGTCAGCATAATCAACACAAAGTTGACAAGTTAACTAATTCCTAAATTTTGCAAAAGAAAGCAGGATAGATTGCAGCAAAGCATGTGAAATGCCAGTTTGCCAGTTTGCACCTCTGTCAAAAAGCTGAATGACTGAAATGTCACATATCTCAGGCAGGGAAAGATGAGAAGAGATAGTTCTGATAGCTATGAATCTGTGCTATCAAAGGAAAAACATAGCAAACATTATAATGGGGACCTTTTCTGGATGGAAATATGAAATCAGTGTTTTGGTTTTTTTTTTTTTGCTTTGTTTTTGTTTGGTTGTTTTTTTTGTTTGTTTTGTTTGTTTGTTTGTTTGTTTGTTTGCTTTAGAGGGATCTGCTTCTGGATCTTTGTTGGCCAGGACAATTTGTCTAATGTGCCTCAGCCTATTTCTGCTGTGCAGGGCCAGAATAACATGCTGAGGTGAGGGACGTTCAGAGGCTGTAATTAAAAGTAAAGGAATCTTAACAGATCATAGAATATTTCTTTTGTAGCTAAGCCCAAAGTGACACCAGTAATCATGTTACATCTCAGACATGGTGAGAAGTGAGCGAGGCATGTTTCTAAGTGGCTCAGGAAATACTATCTGAAGCAACAAAATGGGCTGATGTACTTGACTCCAGGTTCAGTGCCTGGCAGCAACTTGTTGCGTGCAGCCTGCACTGATTAGGAAGTGATCCTGTTTACACTTATCAGGACATTTACTCATATCCATATTCCTGGTTTCCAGGCATTATAACTAGAAAAGAATATCCAGCGGGGTTCTTGAACTCTCTCCAGCATCCTTCAAGTACAGAAGTACAAAGCACTAAAAACTAATGCTTTGATAATGATTCCATGATTACTGGTACCAGACCTATGTGCTGATGGATCAGCCGGCAATACAGATTTGATCTGCATCAGTCACTGCTATGCAGTCATGACAGCTCTGGGATTAGACATAATACTAATCCAGCCTGGTACAGAGAGGTGCAGATATGACCAGGAATGATTCAGAGAAAAAAAAAAAAAAAAAAAAAAAAAAATGTAGCCTAAAGTCTGCTGAAAAAATTAGCCTAACTGAAACCCTTTGCAGAAATTTGAGCCAACATCATGAATTCCTGCTGTATGAGCACTTTGTTCTACTTGGCCACAGTTTCTAATCCAACAGTAAGGGTCCTACAGAGAGATACCCATCATCACCACCTCACAGCCTGAGCAAATCTACAAGGATAATGATGCGAAGTGAAAGAGGTTCAATTAAACCTTTGCAGCATCACGGAGTTAATATAGTGTCAAAACTGATGGGATGGAAAGAAGCAGAGGAAGGGTGATCATAAGCTGCAGAAGGATAACCATTATTTAAATCCTGGCAGGGCTTTTAGAAGCAAGCATGGTAGTCTTTTACCATTTTATAAAAATCTCATTTGCCTCTGGTTTCCTAATGTTCACAGGGTACTGAAGCTGGAATGCTAACATATGAGGGGTTGCCCTTACAGTAGTTTTTGCCCTAAGCATATGTAACTACCAGAAATGTGACAGCATGATAGTTTCCCCAGTCCTGATTTGCTGACTCCAGAAGTTCAGATGGATCAGGTCATTTATCTTCATTCAATTGCTGAAATTTGTTTCTGGCCATATAGTTATGTGGAAAGATTTTAATGGCTGCTGTCGAGGATGCTGACCCAAAACCAAACACAGACCTCAGTGGAACCGATGAGTTTGCCATGCACATCTTTCAGACTCAAGCAATTAAACCTTTTTTCCTGATGTGAAACAGCCACAGACAATGAATCTGCTCCTGGAGACACTGAAGTCTCAGGCACAGCCTGAGGAGACCTAACAACAGCTATGTCCCTGACTGCAGGTGCAGGCGCTGGGCTCCTGACTGCAGGATGTGTGCACTGGAGGAGGGAAGCCACAGCACCATAACCAGATTGAGAAGTGGGACAGCGTTTATTGAGCCAAGAACTCCCTGGAGAGACAAGCCTGAGGATTTGGGAGCAAGGGAATTTCATGCTGTTCTTCATTTCCATGGTGCTTTTTTGTTTTGTTTTGTATTGCTTTGTTTTGTTTTGCTTTTTACAAATAAGGTAACACTGAGAATTTGCATCACTTCCCAAGTCAATTCATCTTCGTAATAAAAACAAGCCCACAAGACTTGAATATTGACCAGTGGCTCAGGCTCCATTTTACTCAGGTATAGCAATTCCTGTCTTTTGCTTTATGAGAAAATAGGACTTCTGCAAATTCCCATGTATCTTAGATCATCAGCAAATTCAAAAAGCCGTGTGTTTCTGTGTGAGGAAACCCATGCCCAGAGAACGATTTGTGTTTTAATAAAAAGCAGAAGCTAAATCATAAATTGGATGCTATGTGCTGCTGGTGTTTGAACAGATGATCAAATAAAATTTATGAAAAATTCAAAGTATTTCAAGTACATTTAAAGATCAGGCAGGATTACAGCAATAACAGTCTGCTTCTGGCCATTTGCTACACAGCCACGACTGCTGCTGCTGCCTAGGTCTTACTCTTACATAAATAGAGTTTTGCCCTAAGAAAAAAAGGCTAAGAATGTACATTAAATCTCTCCCTGTAAATACTTTCCTGCATGCTTTTTAGAAAGTTATTGCCTGTGGAATTCTGCTAATTCCAGACAGATAGGATCCTACAAATGCACTTGAAAAAACTTTCTTATGCTCTGGCGGTATTGTTATTGGGTGACACGGGCAAGTTATTCTAGGACAATTCACAGGTGTCAAAGAAGAGTGGAAATTTTTGCAGGAATCTACCCTGCATTTCCAGACAGACAGATAAGCTGTCCTCTTTAACTTTGAATTGTGCCATTTTTACCACAGCTTACCTTTAAAAAAATGCAGATCATGTATGCAGAATTATAAAGAAAAACATCTGCACAATACAAAACAAAGACAAATAAAGACATTTAACCCAAATAAGCATAAGAAAGGATTCTGTCCAAGACAGAACAAAACAATGCTTGCAGAGAAATTAGAGAAATTCATTTGACTTTCCCATTTCCTTCTTATCACAGCAGCAGTTCAGTGCGTTTTCATTCCCTCAGCGATGCCCATCCTTTTCAGAAGTCCCCAGTACTGCTTTCTCAGGAAGGGTTAACCTCTATTTCGTTCACATAAACATTTTTATAGGGTTATCTCCAGCCTTGCTGACAGTACTTCTATTCAGAATCTGCCTTACAAGATCTTCAGCAAAAAAGACATTTTCCATTTTTTCTCTCATATCCTCTGAAAGATGCTGACAGGTATACAAGGAACCACCGCATCTCTCCTTGCTCCAGGACACTATTACTATACAATAAGTATTAGTTTTTGCTTACCCTGTCTATTCTGCTCTGCACTCACTGTACTATTTCTCTTGTCATTCAGGACTTGAGGCTCTGATAGTTTTTCTTTTTAAACAAGTATGTACACAGTCAAGTAATAACTGCTCCATGCTATTCCTAAGCCCCAAGCATTATCTCATCATGCTGGAGGAGGATGCAGAATCGGGGCATAAGGCATTGCCTTTTTGTCATGATCATACCAGGGAGCCAAGGGGCACCTTAGCAAAATTACTTACTGCCAGATATGCACCAGGCCACTAATCTGGGGTTCCTCCCTCTTTTCAGTTAAACTTGCAGAAGAACTGAGCACTTGCTCTTGCAAGCAAGTCAAGGGAAGATGCTTTGACTACTCTCAGTCACACCGAATATTTCACTTTAATGAAAATCAGAGGAAGTTTTATTTGAAATATTCTTGTACCTGTAAAACTGGGGTAACAACCTGTCTTCACATTGCATATATTTCATGGAAATTAATGATCTGAGTAATTAATGTTTGTGCAGTATTCAGATACTACACTTATGCAGGGATGAATTAATAATTCTGTCCTCAGATCGGGGTCTGACTCACGTTCAGCAAGAGCTGAGGAGCTGGGAAATGTGTCTTTGAACAACTGTCAGAGTTTGTGGGAACGCGTTGTCTTATGCAGAGGCTCACATTGTACTGATCAGCTGGAATTTGATCCTCTTTCAGAGTTCTTGGCTCCGAGTTACTTCTCAACAGCAAAGAATTGTCTGAAAAAGGCTACCCACTGAGTGTGGGGGATCATGGAAAATATTGACGAGCTGATCATTAACAGAGCACAGCCTGTCCCGTGGAGCTGAAATTCTGTGGAAGAAAAGTCTAAAACATTTTAGTAAAGATTTGATTATTTGCATAAGGTGAGTAAATTAAGATTTCCCAAATAAGATTAAAATCTAGCATTTTTTAATGCTTGGATGCATGCCCTTGTAAGCTTATGTGTTTTTGTTGTTATTGTAGTTGTTACTTTGTGTATGTGTGTGTTTTTAAAATTATTATGTTTTAATGTTGATTTTTTTTTTTAATTGTGTAACACATATTTGATCAACTTCCATGCTGCCTTGTCCAACACCATCATCTCATGAAACACAGTTTTCCTGATTAGCGTCCTCCTTTTAAGCATATCTCTTCCCCAAATGTGACATCTGGAAGAGCCATTATTTCTAGACTCAGAATCATCAAAGATGCTAGACAGCTGCCCAAGACAGAGCACATTAGCCTAGCAATACTAATCATGCCAAAAGAAAGGAGATTAGAGACACTCGCATTTCTACCAGCATTGTTAAACAGATTTTCTGTCCCGTGCACTGACACTCATAGCAGACAGTCAGAAGCTGTTTCTTAGAAGCATTATCCTCATTTCATCATTTTCAAAATGAACTATTTCATCTCCAAAAAGCTGATATGCTCTGCTTCAATGTTTTTCAAGTTTAAGCTTTGTGAGATTTTGAGACAGTCTTTTTCATGTGGATAATGTAAAACAATGAAACAAACAAACACACACACACAAAAAGACACAAAGATCAAAAGCAGGTTAAATATTTCCTTTTGGGTAATTAAAACATTTCAACTTGACCCAAAAATTTGTCAAAATTGAAAGGTTTGTTTTGTCTGATTTATCCCTTCATTTTCAATTTGTCTGTATTGTTGCCCAGCTTTCTGCAAACTTTTGCTTGGAGGCCCCACCACTTCTGTGAGATCTAATTCAAGCTCATACTTGTTTTTCTTCTTAGTTTCCATCCTTTTTGCATGAAACTGAATAGTCTGAGTGCAGCAGCACATTGAACGCGAGCTCAAGTGTCGTTCATGCTAACAACTTCTCATTTTACAGCCAGGATGTGGCAATGACAGCAATCCATCAGGAGTTCTCCAACATTATCCACATGCTTCATAGATCTCCTTTTTCCTCTCACTTACCTCCTGCCTGCTCTGGGGCTTATCAGCATGAAGGGGATGAATGTGGGGTCTCTGCTGTCATAAGACATGAAAAAGCAGGTATATGTCTCTTTTTCTTGACTAGTATCCAGTGCCCAGTTATTTTTGTGCATTGTCAGTGCTGTGTTGCCTATCTGGCTGTGCGTGCTCAGTGTGCAAAGTGCTTTGTGTGCTTCTGAAATCAAGGTACAGGGTAAACAGCATTCACCGGGTGTGCACTGACCCTTCTCACCCTGCTAACCTGACATGTACATTACACAAAAAAGGGCTTTGAAGGGAAAGCAAAACACTCATTAGTCAAATCAGCAGTACGATGTAAAAGCATATCACACACATACGTCTAACATGCAAATGTAGTTGTGCCTTTCTTGAAACAAAGCACAGTGCTGAATATCAATGGGGAGGATGACTGAACCTCACGCAGAGGATTGAGATTAGCCCCTTGCTTAAGGCAATACTGGAAGGCGCTCAGATAGGGCAGTGTCAAGGCCAAGATAAGAAGCTCTAGAAGATAAAACACATCGTGTATTTTACGCAGTACCTTTTGTGTCCAGCAAACGAGATGAAAACTTGTTCCAGCAGACAGATGGGGAGCCAAGTTTTTCAGTGTGAGTGTCAGCCATTTCGGTTAACTTTGTAGCAACAGCAGTGCTGAGTAAGCTAACTGTAGCAGACGCTGATTGTGTGGAGGGAAGAGGAATGGCAAAACACCAGCAAATAGCATCGAGTGATCTCATGCTTAAAGGAGCTGAAGGAAATTTTCTATTCTTGTATGCCTATGCCTAGAAAACAAAGCTCCCGGGATCTGACACTGAATCCAATAAATCACCAAACCTGGAACACACTGACAGGAGACAAACTAACACAAACAGTAACTCATCAGCTCCATGGGAAACCAAGAAGGATTTCTTGTCATCCCCTTAAACCCTCTAAGATTTGATTATGATGCTGTGGGTGACATTACACACCATTCATCCCCTGACTTTTATTAATTGCTTTTTCAGTAGCTACACCACACGGTATCCACCAGAGTCATCGGTATCTACCTGATGGACAGGACATGTCTGTAAGCCCCTTCCTCTCAGATCCAAAATGTGATGAGCAGTGGGGCAATCATTCATTGTGATGTCTTCCAAAGCAGTAGAAAGATGGCTGGGCTGGGAATAGTAAATTGGCCTGTGGAGCAATCCCAGGTACTTTAGTTAGGTTTTGGTCTCTTAAAATTTTTATCTTAAAGAAGCCTGAATGGAAAAAGAGTCTCTACCCTGTAATCTGCTTAGCAGGCAATCAGCAGGGAAACATCATTTTGCTTTAAAATATGTTTCTGACAGTGTGTAATTCCCTCTTTTCTCTAGTATCCCACAACTGATGTTGTTTGAAACCCACAAGTCTCATCACAGGAAGCAGAGACTTGTCCCTGACGCTGCCAGAATTGCAGCCACAGCCATATCACTTAGAACATTAATTTCAGATGAGGTGGGAAAAGAAAGATAAAACCTCTGTTTCATCATTAAATATTTATACTCAGGTTCCCTGAAATAAATTGTCCTTTAGTGCTACATTTGTTTGTCTGGTAGATAATACACTTTAAAAATTAAGCATATTGTCAACATTTTTACTACATTACCTACCCCACATTCCATCTATTATACTTAAAAATAAATAAATAAATAAATAAAAGAGCAATCAGTCAGATCCATTTGATTACTCTTGCCCTAAATTAAACCATCAACATATCTTCCATAACAAGCTGTGTCTTACACCATAAAATATGATTAGAATTAATTTGCATTGAAGTTTGCCTTTATAAGCAGTACTGAAAATGCCCCTTATGATATGTCTTTTCTAGTAAACACTAAATGACTGATGACGTATCAGAGAAGGTCAATTTTATATCACAGACATTTCTAATTGACATGTAACCTTCTTAAATGCATCTCAGTCTTACTTTATTGACTTTGAATATTTCACGGTTTGTTTAAATGGGACATTTTCTTCTCCCTCTGCTATACATGCAAACTATTTCTGAGTGCTGCCAGAGCTGCCTGGTGACCTCCAGAGCTAGAGAAGTGAATTCAACATAAGAAAACACACAGTGCAGGTTTACAACCATCCACTTGGTAGAAAAGGACTAGTTCAGATTGCCTGGCTGTTGCTTTTCTCTATTGCAGATTACGGGTAGGACCTACAGAAGAGATAGGAATATTTTCCAGTGAGGAATTGAGGTAAGAGGGTGCCTTGCCATCACAAAGGCTGGTCTGCGAGGAGTCTTCAGAAGAAAATAAAGGACTGCTGAAGGTGGGCTCAGGTTGAGAAGGGAAGCACTGAATTCTGAAAGGAGTGGGCTTGTCAGAAAGATTGGACCTTCAGTAATTTGCCTTTAATGCAAGCTCAGTGGGTGAAATAACTATTAGCACTAAAGATAACTGATAGATCAGCCATGAAATGGCTGGTAGATCAGCCCTCACAGTGATGAGGGGACAAGTTCAGAGAATTACCATGAGTGCCCTTACAGCAGAGAAGGGGACCTCCCTGAATTACACAAAACAGTAGGAAAATCTTACTGCACACACTGCTGCAATAACTCAACCCACCTCACTTTCATTAGTTATATACTTTACTAAAATAAAGCATCAGCCCAAAATCAAGAGATGAGTTCTCCCTCTGCTTCTCCCTAGCAAAACAACACAGAGAACTGCTCTCTGCAGAAAGCTGTCTGGTTCGGTTATAATTACCACAACTACACAGAGCTTTTTCTTTCCAATTCTCCCCTTAGCAGGAACTATTGTAACTCATTGTCAAGAAATTTTAAGAAAAACAACGACATCAAGAGTTAATAAAGAAATTCAGAACCCTTGTTTTATATGATTCTATTATAGTAGCATTCTTCTTGCTTTCCTTCTTATTTTAAGCTGTTCTTCATTGTTTACACAGTAGATTAGATTGGCATTCAGGAACAGTTTTCCTGAGTGCTTATATTACAAAGAAACCTCTGCACAGTGAGCCTTGTTACACCTAGAGCTTTTGTAGCTCTTGTGGATGGTGGGTGCACATGAGAAATGAAACAACACTTCCCTCCACAGGAAAACAATCTACAGCTTTTTTCTTAATTAATGCTACTGAATAGCTTGTGAGAGATTCTGCTATCATCTGCTTCACTTGATTAATTCAGCCACCAGAAAATCTGATCTTCCAACAAATATAGATGATATCTATCTTGAAATAAAGGTCATATTTAAAGAAAATTCCTGTAAATTGCCTGCCAAAGGAGTATCACAGAATCACAGCATCACATTGTCACATAATGGCTGAGGTTGGTAGGGTCCTCCAGAACTCTTCTGGTCCCACCCCAGCTCAAGCAGGGATACCCAGAGCAGGGTGCCCAGGTCCTTGTCCAGGCAGCTTTTGAAGATCTCCAAGGAGGAGACCCCACAGCCTCTCTGGGCAACCTGTGCCAGAGCTCCATCACCCACACAGCACAGAATTGCTGCCTGGTGTTCAGAGGGAACCTCCTGTGCACCAGTTTATGCCCAGTGCCTCCCATGTCCTTGTCTGCAAAGCTGCTTTCCAGCTACATTGAAGAGGTCTCCAGCATGTACTGGTGGCTGGGGTTGTTCCTCCTCAAATGCAGGATTTTGCATGTCATCTAGCTGAACTTCATTAGGTTAAGTAACTAGGCTTCCTGATATAATTTGGGAATACTGTATTTTTCTGTCATTTCAAGCATGTTTACTACCAATGTTCCTTTACAATTTGTCCCAGGAAGGTGGGGAGTCCTTCATCCTCCCTTTACTTAAAAAAGTTTGGAAGACAGGTACTCACCTCTATCTGAATGAATTGGATAACCTTAATTCCTCATGTGTCTAAGAATCACAGCCTGTTTTTTGTTGTTGTTGCAGTTTGTTTGTTTGTTTTCTGTTTCTGTTTTTTTGTTTGTTTGTTTTTTGTTTGTTTGTTTGTTTGTTTTTTCCTGAGGTGAGCAAATGCAGCATGGTTATGTGAGTACTCTGACCTGCAGCACAGTGTGTTTAAGAGGGTCTCCTTTGTGCACTCAGTTAATGACAACTGTGCGTCTTTAAAAGTTCCCAGACAAATGGATAGGGACTCTTTATCAGGGAGTGTTGTACTAGGACAAGGAATAATGGATTTAAACTAAAATAGGGGAGATATAGCTTAGTATTAGGTGGAAATTTTTCACTCAGAACGTGGTGAGGCCCTGGCACAGGTTGCCCAGAGAAGCTGTGGATGCCCTATCCCTGGAGGTGTTCAAGGCCAGGTTGGATGGGGCTTTGGGCAACCTGGTCTGGTGGGAGGTGTCCCTGCCCATGGCAGGGGAGCTGGAACTAGATGATCTTATGGTCCCTTCAAACATGAACCATTTTATGATTCTATGGTTGTAGGCAGGTTCATCTAAAATTGCAGCAGACCGTTTTCAGCTGCAAAGATCCCTCCAGTTTGTGTATCAAGATGATCAAGACAATTAAAAGTTCGGTTAATTTGATTTTTTTTTTGAGCTAAGAGCCTTTGCTAAAAAGGGCTGGAGAAGGTGAAGGAAATGAAATATATATATATATATATATATATATCTTTCAGCACATACTCACACGGATTGTTTTTTACACATTTTTTTATGAATGAGCCATCTGGACATTCCCATTCGCTCTTCACATGCATGGGAACAGATTCTCAGCTAAGCTGGTTATGGTTTAAATAGAAGCAAGTCTACTGACTTCAGTAGAGCCTGTCTGACTTGTACAGCCTCCAAAGCTGATCCACTGGGAGTTCTGACTGAAAAGGAACTGAATTATATCGTCATAATTTGGTTCCTAGAATGATGAACTAATTTTCTGTCTTGGCTGTAATCCAAAAGCAGTTGTTTCACATTTCAAAATTCTCTTTTTGGTGAAGTTAATATTGCTGAGACTGCTTTTTTTAGTCTGTTTTTAGTTACTTTGTTGCTGAAATTTAGAGTCGATTCAAATTTTGCATAGGACAAATCTCTCACACAAGCTATTGAAAACAAACAAACAAACAAACAAACAAAAAACACTATAAATATTATAGTAATGCAACTCTACTGCCTTCATATAGTGAAAAATAAGAATCAAGCTTCACAGATTTATAGGTAAAGAACTCTTCATAGCTTAAGGAGAATGAAATATTTTTTACTGTATTGTAACACTCTCAACAAATTTAATTATTATCCCATCTGATAAAGAATGACATAATTTTCCCTGTAAGACATAGTCCACACCCTTGCTGAACCCTTCTGTAGTGCAAGCCTTGTTAACTTATAGGAATTTCATAAGGCTCTAGTAGCAGGCTCTTTCTGCCACCCCACATTAGCAAAACCCAGTTCTTCTTGACCAAAGAAAACATAAAACACACATTTATGAGATTCAAAGCTCATCAACACTGGCAGCTGAGCTAGATTCAACAGTATAAAAATACTTCTTTAATGCATTTCGCCATCTAATGGAGCTACTCTGTGCTTTTATTTTTCAAAGAAAAAGGACATAATGAGAAAAACACTTCAGAATATGCCAAGAAAGGTAAATCTCAGGTAGAGCTACCACTATAAAGTGTCTTGATACCCTTGTTCTCTAAGATGAACATGGAGGGTCAGTATCAGCACTGCAGAATTTCAGGCACCGTCTCTGTGCTTATACCAGGTTTCCAGTTAAACTGTTATCACAGTAACGGGCAGTTTTTAAAATCTGGTGTTGATATCTTGCTCATAGTTTCACACTATCATTCCTCCAGCTGTTCTGTAGAGATAGCTCTGCAGAATGCAAAGAGGTAAAAATACAGATGAGAGATACTGCCATTTGCACGCCAGAGAGGGAGAACAAACAAAAAAACAAAACCACAGTAATTTAGATCTGATTTTCCAAAACTCGATACCCACCCTTGTGCCAAAATTTTCAAGTCATTACATTGAGGTTTCTTCATTTCCTGCTTTTCCTCTAACCTGAAAACAAAGACTTTGTGTGTTTGTTTGTAATTTTAAGCAGAAAGTTCAAAACACTTTGAGTTTAAATATCATGGAGCCTGTGTTCTAATGCCTATTGTACATACTCAGCTTCCACTCCTCCTCTAACAACCTAATGTCCCTGGTGGCAGTCATGTGAACCCTTTTCTTTCTTGTGGTGTTGCCTCTGGCATAGTCATACAGGGTATGACTATGTAACACGGTGAAGTATGGTACAGGCTTTTCAGCTAGCATCAGTTCAAGATGATACATCAACACAACAGAGCAGACCTCTCTGTGAAGATAATTAGAAGAAAGTGGAGTAAACTCCTTCCAGATATCAACATAAAGAAACAAAACATATCATTTACAACTGATGCTGGAATAACTGAGATGATGAAAGATACTGAAGAGAATATCATACTGTATCAAAGATTTCTTATTGCAAAAGCAATACCTTTAGCCGAATTTTTTCCTTGGTAATTTATCAATGACAAAAAAATCAATGATGGGACTTTTACTTGTGAGGTTTCCTAACACCTGTGATTTGTGAGATAGGTATATTTTTAAGGAAGTACTTCAAGAAACATAAGATGGCAAGGGAAGTGGTCTGACACATAGGAAGAAATGTTAAAAAAAAAAAAAAAAAAAAAAAAAAAAGATAAGAAACAGATAAGTTACTCATGGACCAAGAAAAACCAGGATGGGGAGATAGGAGGTCGAAAGCAGTTCAGAGCTTCATGAAAGGTCCAAAGAGCAAATTAGGAATTAAGTCTGACATGGAGAGGAAAAGAAGATGATGAAGAAGTGGAAGGAGTCAAGTAAGGTAGGGAATGGAAACAGCAATAGACACAACTGCTATGTAGGAAGGAAAGATATGAGCTGAAAAGTCATCAGCACTATGAATTTGCTGGCTGAGGGGATGGCCACGTTTTCAATAACCCTGGATGAAAGATGGAAGGGTTATGGCATAAAGGTGTGATTAAAACACTGAGGAAATGGCTTTTTTTTTTTTTTCTTCTAGTCAGAATACTATATACTATCCCTCACCTTCTCTGTTGCCCTCTGAACTTCTCACAGTTCACAGACATCTCGTATGTTTTATAATAAAAAAGTCTGAAGGTACTTCATGAGCTCACCAGATTTTTATTTATTTATTTATTTATTTATTTATTTTTACTGATGAATGGTGGATCACCAGAAGAAGAAAATGAGATAACTTTGAAGGTTCTAATCAGAAAAGGCAAGAAAGACTAAACCACCACATTAGCTAATACTTGGATTAAATTTAATTTAGACTTCCCCTTAATCAGGACCTAAAACAATGGATGGAATGCTAACTGTGCCATCCTCTGAGGGAATTAAGCTTTGTGCTGTCTCTCTGCATCAAGGTGGTTGTCGTCACAGTATATATCATTCTGATTATGGCACCCAGTCATTTTGGCATATGTAGCTCTACACAATGAACACTAGTCACAGTTAATGGCACTGTGAAAGGAATAGGAGCCCTAAAAACGGGGCACAATAGAGACCAGATAGCATGGAATAAAGCAGATTACTTTCGTTGCCTATTGGTATTAAATGAAATTGGTGTCAGCCCACTGTAAGCTCTTATTGTGAAACTCTTGAGTTCCTCAAAGGGGATTTTTACTGTTAAATCCTTTAACAGCTATGAAAAATTAGAGTCAGAAGTAATCTAGTGCTAATATACAAATCTATTTTTTTTCCAAATAGTAAAGTATGTAAATTAAATTCAAATAAGGCCAGCATTGAGAAGGCAATTTGTACTTTTATTTCTATATTAAGTTTCATTATTGCAACTACACTACAGATCAAGCTGGTATATCTATGTCTTACTATAAAAATATCTGCATGGGCAGGCATTTGCAAATGAGAGTTTAACAAGTGTTTTTTTGTTTTGTTTTGTTTTTTTTTGTTTGTTTGTTTGTTTGTTTGTTTTTGTTTGTTTTTTTTTTTTCCTTTATTTTGTTATCAAACACATTTTTGGTCCACTACTTTACATATTTCATTCTCAGAGAGCAGTAATCCCCTCAAAAATATGATATATATTATTTGGGAAACAGTATTGGCATTTACTACTCATATCTTTTTGCTCTGCATCACCAGTTCTGTTACTCAAGAAGTCCATTGGCTTTGTTGGGAAAGTCAGCTCTTGTAGAGCACACCTGTGATGTCACATTAAAATATATTCCCTCTTTGTTTAAGACCTCAGTCTCCCTTCAAAAATGCACGTATATATACACCTATAATTAAGGCATATATTAGCTTATAGATATGCATACATATAGTTCAGGGAACACTGGGATATAGTAAGTAGTTTCCCGAGAATAGATTCCCGTGTGTGATCTAAGTGACCACCCTAAAATTTATCAGTAACATGGGTCCGGTGTATGACAAATGTACCTATTCTCAGTCACCCAGTCCTCCAAGGCTTTTGCTGCATGTAGTCTTGGACAGTTGTCTCTACCATGGTGCCTGTAGATCTCATCCTGGTGTCACACTCCAGAAGCCACCTCTTGTGATGTACAAAGCATTTTCCTTATTACCATGCTTTCCTGAGGAGAGAGTATGTACTCAGAAGATTATGGCCTCAGAGGGCACCAGTCCTGATTAATATCTCTTGTAACCTTGCCTGGTTTTAGACATCCTGCCAGCTATTTAAAGACAATAGCATAGGCTGTCTTCAAGTGAATTCACGAGCACTGCCAGTAACACCGCAAGCCACAAAAGAGCAGGTTGGCCTCAGATGGAATGTGATGTATATGACAAGTCTATGAGCAGCTACTTGAAGTAACCAGAAGAGAGGCCACTGCTAAGCTCTTCATGGGTCACTTCTGCCTGTGGTGAGAACATTCATTCATAGGCCCTGCAAAACTGAGGGCCTACACTGCCCCTCCTCACATCTGTCAGGAGGACATTAAGAGGTGCAGGAGACAAGGTGTGGTGATTTTATACTAATATCCACGTTGGTTGGAAAATTGCTGGAGAAAATAAAGGATACACAGGCAAAAGTTAAGATTCATATATTTTGGACCAGCTCTGGCAGATAAAAAGGTGAAGAAAGTCTGAAGCAACTTATCTCCCCCGCCTTGTCTCATCCACACTGAAGAACTGAAGAATTGGCAGAGTGTCCTTTATGTTATTTGTATATAAACATCTCAATTCATGGCCCTGGGCAACCTGTTCTACTTGACCCCCCTCTGTGCAGATCGACTGAACTAGAAATCCTTGCCAACCTCAGCTACTCTGTGATCAGTCAGATGCCACCCTCCACCTAGCACTTAGTCTGGAGATTAAGGAAATCCCACAACTGACATCAGACTTTCTTCTTCCAAGAACCCACTTGACAAGCAGGAGGGGGATGGACGAACAGTACTGGGAAAGGAATGGGAAAAGGAAATATAAACATCTCAGGGAGATCAGTGCTATTTCATACTGTCTACGACAAAATATGGATCTAAAAATCTATTGTGTTCTTGATCCTTTTTCCATTTTGACAAAATATGTGTTTCCCTAGAATATAATTCACAGCACTCTATGTTAATCTCAAGGATCAGGAACCTGAGGGGGGTTTCTTACACAGGCACAAAAAAAACAATACAAAAGTGTGGGGATTGTGCTATGATAGAAGCATTCATATTGGAAAATAGAGCAGGAGGCTTATTTAGCTAGGACTTCCAAAATTTTTGATATTCATTTTTCCAATATTTGAATTAAGAGTGAATAAAAAACTTACTGGTAAAGTCTGACAAAAAATAATAATAATAATAATAAATTCCTTTCTTACAAAAATGTTATGAATATAATTTTAGGCAACATCCACTTCTTAACTACATACTTTTGATGCTAAATCACACTTAGTGACTGCTGGGGTTAATTTATCTAAAATATGACCATCTACTTAGAGCTGCTGAAAGCAGTGAAATACTGTGTGTAAACATCAGTTTCAGTTGTGCAGTTATATCTCTTACTCAGGTCTATACAATGATATGGGGTTTACTTAAAGCCAGTGAAAGTGAATATACATTCACATCATTGATCTGAGGAAAAGAATTTTCCTTATATGTTCAAGCTGCAGAGTAGTTTAAATTTTCTTCAACAATTTTCTAAGACTGACGTTTCCCAGGTATATTCTAGGAGAGGTATTTGCTTAAGAAATTGAGCTATTCCAAGCAGAACATTCAGACCTTTCTTCTAAAAACAAAGTACTAATAAGGCAATTCTTCAACTGGAATCTCATGGCCTGACCAGCTCATTAACTGATCTATCAAGTTCTGTCTTGAGAAAGCTCACCGTCTTTGCCAGTTATAACATGAAACTCATTAATTTAACCATTTATGTTGAAGGTTAAAACCATAGTCAGACAAGATTTCGATTGGACTTTACATCCAGCACATAAATTTGAATCAAAACTATCACAGTTCCATGACACAATCTGGCAACCCGACTCAGCCAGATCAAATTTGTTGAAACTGGAAGTCTGAAGATGTCTTCATTTTTGCCTTCTGTTAGGAAAATGCACAGGATCACAAGTAGAGACAGCCTACACAGCATGGTCACTCCATAGACAGTCTTGTGGCCAGAACATGGATAGCTGGTGTCAGCACTGATGATGGCCAGACAGAGGTCCTTTCATAATGTTTGGGCAGGCTGCAGCAGTGTGTGAGTCTCAAGAGCAGAATCACAAGCGAGTATGTCACACTACAAGAAGCTATCCAGAGAGATGTGTGAAATCCATAGCTGAAGGTATATGCTTCTCCTGGGCCAGACGTTTACCATATCCAGCCTTGACAATTGTCTAACACTGGAGTCAAATAATTCATCTTATATTTCAAGATATAGTATAGTTAAGATATAATATAGTTTAGTATATTTCAACTAAAAAGATAGAAAAATATGGCTTTTAGAGATATTTGAATCGATGGTTTTGGTATTACCTTACAGATCAACTTGTGACAAAAAAAAAAAAAAAAAAAAAAAAAAAAAAAAAAAAAAAA